>JANKYF010000224.1:31778059-31790148 GCA_029829435.1 Erythroxylum hondense | reverse complement strand
AGTATTAAATGGAGAAATTAAGATTAAGTTAGAGTATAGTATGGTGTAAGTTAAATTGAAGAAGTAAGAATGCATAAAGGGCATTTTTGTAAGATCACTAAAGGTTAAAAGACATAAGGCTTATATTGGAGGGCAAAATGGACAATTGATGATTATTAAGAGTATAAGTTAGAAGAAGAAGTAATTGTTGTCTTGTTTGAGAAGTGAGCGTCGTGGAAGAGAGGAAGAAAAGAGAGAAAGCTAAGGTTTTTGGAGAATCTTGAAGAGCTTGAAGACTTTGAGGTTAAAACAAGTAAGTGTAAGCATTAACCTTTCTTGATTGTAAGATAAAGCATACTTAGAGTTAGTTAGAAGTGAAAACAAGGTTGAATGTAGGTAGGAAGTTGTTGATGAATGGTATGAGTTAATATTTTACATTTTTGAGTTAATGATCAAAGATAGATCATGAATGGGTTTGTGAATGATATTAGGTTGAAATGAAGTTGAAAATGAAGTAAAAGTGATGGTTTAGGTTTAATATGGGTTACATGTGAAAGAAGGGATGTTAAAAAACTGGAAAAAATGGCCAAAAATATTCTCGAAACATGTTTCTAGATAAGTTCGCCGCGACAAACTCCATTTTTCCTGCACGAATATACTTTGGTATTTTAGGCATAACATTTTCTGTAGATGTCTAAATGGACTTATTTTTGATTTGGTGTAAACTAGAGACATAGGGCTACAAATTGTATGAGGAATTGAGTCTAAATTCAGTCTCTAAGAATTTCAATTTTGGGATGGACTCGATCATAGATTTTTTTGTTTCAACATAAGAATAGTCCAAATTATTGAGGTATGACTTTCCAATTTCTAAACCAAATTGAATGGAATTTTGGTTATTATTTAAGGAAATCAAGTGAGGCAAAAGAGGCAAAAGGAGCAAGAGGAAAGACATCCCTAAACAAGTTTATAAGCAAGGAATTCAAGGTGCGTTTCATTTTTATAATTAAGTAATAGGCCATTAATGTTTTCTTTCAACTGATAGAAAATAAATGATTTCAACTATTTTATTAATGTGCAAATATTGCTCTTTGAATGCTTTGAGTAGGTGTTATGTGTTTGGCATGTGATTATTGTGTGATGATTTATGAAAAGAATGTGAAAAAGGATTCTTGAAAGGATACTATGTTTATGAAAGCAAGTTTCGAAAATGTGTCATTTTGGGGCAACAAGTTTACAAGTTATGAAATACATGTTATGTGGGTTTGGTTTGGTCCATTACGTATGTCAAGTGCACTTTGACTAAAGGTTTATCCTACCTGCCCGCTAATGACATGGAGCTCCTTCAAGGACTCCCTCATGTTTACGACTACACAAAACCACTATGTGAGATTGTGTTAGTTCGTTCTGTTCACGACTACGTAGAACCATTATATGGAATTGTGTTAGTTCATTCTGTTTATAGACCTCCCAAACCATTTTGATGTGCCTATGTGTTTAAATGTATTGACAAGTTTGATGAATGCATGATTTGTGATTGTTTATGAATTGTTCGACAAATATAAAATTTTGAGAAACAAGTGTTTTGTGATTTTTGATGCAGAATTGCAATGGTTATGAAAATGTTAAATGAAAATGAGTTTTCATAAATATTTTTGCTTATTACCGATTATAAAACTGTTACCTATGAGCTTTAAGCTCACTCCCTCCCATTCTGTCCCATCTACAGGTGAGGAGCAAGGGATCAAGTAGTCAAGAGTCACGACATCACTCTGACTAGGCTTATTTTTGTGTTTGAAGTTAGTTTTTGTAAAACAAAGCTTTAATTGCATTTTGAGAAATTCAACTTTTGCAAACTATGTATTTTGGCTTATGTTGTAATGTGGCTTGAAATGTCCATTAAAGCTTTGTAAAAGTCTACTTTTGATATTAATGAAATATATGATTGGAGTTGTCTATTATTTTTTATGTTTTCGCAAAGTATTTGAATTTTGGAAATTGCATGTGTTCATGTATAAGGTCATTTTGTTTTGGGTTGCATTTAGTAAAGTTAATGTTGGGGTTGAGTAGTTGAAAAAGTTTGAGTTTGTATTAAATGAGGTATGTTGATCAGGGTTTTGGGGTTCTACTTCTGGGGTCTTCGCCGCAGCAAAGCCAAGGGTTCGCCGCGGTGTAATTAACCCAAAGGTTTTCTACTTTCTCACGGTGACTTCGCTGTGGCGAAGCAAAAAGATCACTGTGGTGAAGATAATTTCTGTCGCGGCGTAATTAACCCGAGGGGTGCATGTGGGATTTCTCCCACATGTTCGCTGCGGCAAAACAATAGTTCGCCGCGGCCACCCCACTTGCTTCCGAAGGGTTTTTCTCTTAAATTTCCAATTTCTAAGTCCTCCTCCACACTCAAGCTACATGATCTCATGTCCGATGTTGGGCTTCGGAAACGAGGTCCAACATGTTGTGATATCAAAGCAACTAGGTTTAGGTCCAAGTTTGAGACTAGGTTTAGGCACATTCTAGGCATGACATGGGTAGTTTAAGACATGAAATTGAACTGCATTATTTTAAATGAACAGCTCGCATTGTTTTAAATTGTTTAACATGATTTGAAATTGTTTTATATGATTTGAACTGTTTTGCATACTTTGAAAGTTGTTTTGAATGAACTAAAGGTTTTCAATGGTTTTAAATTGAATTAGTGAAAATGCTGCCTCGAAAGAGAACTCGAGGAGCTACGACTCGATCTCGCTCTCGCCAAGAGAGCACAGATGAATCCTATGTCTCGCAAGAAGCGGAAACACACTCTGCTCCAAATTTTGAGGCACCTAGTATGCAACAGGAAGTGCCTCCACTGCCTCCACCGATGCCTCAAGCAAACCCCATGGATCCGCGATTCTTTCAGGTCTTTGCTCAGGCTTTCACGTACGCCATGGGTCAAGGGTCAAGGGTTCCGATGTAAACTCTAGTGGAGAGAAGTGGGCAGTATGATAAGCTCCGCAAATATGGAGAGGTAGATTTCAACGGAACTACAAATCTGAAAGAGGCTGAAACCTGGTTGAAGAGGAACGAGAGGGTTCTGATTTAGATAAAGTGTTCAGATGAGGAGAAGATAGATTATGCAGTGAGCTTGCTACAGGAGGATTCACTTCATTGGTGGGAATTAGTGCCCCACAGTCAGGTTATGCCTCCGGTGTTGTCATGGAGAGATTTTGTGAAAGTGTTCAGGAAGAAGTACTTCTCGAGGTTCTATATTCAAGAGAAGGCCAGGGAGTTCCTAATCTCACACAGAGGGACATGAGTGTGGGTGAATATGAGCTGAAGTTCACCCAGTTGTCACGGTATGCGGCCAACATTGTTGCTAATGAGGAGGATAAGTGCCACAAGTTCGAGGGAGGACTCTATTTGGGGATTAAGGAGAAAGTCTTGATCCATAATTTTTGTGACTACCAGTAGTTGGTAGATACCATACTCTAGGCAGAGAAACTGGAGAACATAAGATATGAAGTGAATAAAAAGAGAAAAAACTGGGAGCAGTCTTCCAAGAAGGGAACGAGTACTCCAATGCCTGAGAGGAGTATGAAGAGTTTTCATACACAGAGTGAGGTAGGGAGTAGTGCCTTTGCTAAGAACAAGCAAGCAAGGGCAGTGTCAATGCAAGCCTCAACAGTAGGAGGCAATAGTAGGGTGGAGAGGAGCAGGTACACAAACCCCCAATGTGATCATTGTGGGAAGTTTCACAAGAGAGAGTGCTTCAGGTTACTTGGAGCATGTTTTAGATGTGGGGAGAAGGGACACATGATCAGGGACTGTCCTTAAGTAACAAGACAAGAGGGACCGCAGTTTCAAGCCCCAAGGAGAGCAGAAACAGTGGAAACCAGGCCAATCACTAAGGTGGGAAGTTCTAGAGCTGCAAAGAAGGCTATTCCTCCAAGAAGGCCAATGGGTTAGGCGTAGGCATGAGTGTTTACCATGACCAGAGAGGAAGCTGCAGCCACACCTGAAGTTGTTACGGGTATGGCTCAGCTATTTAATTCCGCAATATATGTTTTGATTGATTCTGACTCCATGCATTCATTTATTTTAGCAAGTATGATTTTACATGGTGTGAATTCAGTACCTTTGAATAGTCCTTTGCTTGTTAGTACACCTCTAGGGAGGAATGTGATAATCAGTCAAGTATATAGAGATTGTGAACTCTTCATTAATAGTGCTAGACTGGTAGTGGACTTACTACCTCTAGACCTAAAGGATTTAGATGTTATACTTGGAATGGATACCATGAGGAAGTATTAGAAGAAGTTGGATTGTGGCCTTAAGGAAGTGGAATTTGATCTGGGCAACGGAAAGAAGGTAATTTTCAGGGGGGACAGGAAAGTACCATTGTCAAGAATTATTTCGGCTTGCTAGCTGACAGAATGATGGAAAAGGGGTGTAAAGCCTTTTTGGCGCATGTTGTGGACACTAATGTGAATGAAGGAAAGTTAGAGGATTTTTCAATTGTTAGGGAGTTTCTAGATGTGTTCCTAAAGGACTTACCTGGTTTGCTATCAGTGAGAGAAATCGAGTTTGCCATCGACTTGATTCCTAGAACTATATCCGTTTCTATACCACCGTATAGAATGGCTCCAGCTGAGCTGAAGGAGCTTAATGAACAGTTAGAGGAACTGCTAGAGAAGGGGTATATATGGCCGAGTTTGTCACCATGGGGAGTGCCGGTTTTGTTTTTTAAGAAGAAGGATGGAACATGGCAGATGTGTATTGATTATCAGAGACTCAACAAGGTGACCATTAAGAACAAGTATCCTCTGCCATGAATAGATGATCTGTTTGACCAGCTGCAGAGAGCAACGGTCTTTTCAAAGATTGATCTCAGGTCAGGCTATCATCAGCTCAGAATCAAGGAGTCTGATGTACACAAGACATCCTTCAGAACATGGTACGGACATTATGAGTTTTTAGTCAAGCCATTTGGTTTGAACAATGGCTTAGCTGCTTTTATGGATCTTATGAATAAGATCTTCAAGGAGTATCTGGATCAATTTGTCATAGTGTTTATCGATGACATTCTGGTGTATTCCAAGAGTGAAGGGGAACATGAGGAGCATCTCAGGATTGTGTTGCAGACATTGAGAGAGGAAACTTTAAACTAAGTTCATCAAATGTGAATTCTGGCTTCAGGAGGTGATATTTACTGACCATAAAAGTCTCAAGTATCCGTTGAGCCAGAAAGAGTTGAATTTGAGACAGAGAAGGTGGATTGAGTTGCTTAAGGATTATGATTGATTGAATGAGTACCATCTAGGGAAGGCAAAAATAGTGGCAGATGTTTTAAGTAGAAAATCCTTAATAGCCCATATTCAGATAGTTTATATGCCTTTTTTGGAAAAAATGGCTAAGCTGAAGATAAGCTTGAGACAGGAGGGACCAAATTGCATTATTGCTAACTTCAGAGTAAGACCGGTATCCAGGGAGAAAGTTAGGGAATTACAGGCACAAGATATAGAATTGAACAAGCTCTGGGAAGAAATTCAGAATGGCAAGAAGTCTGAAGTGGTAGTGAGGGATGATGGACTCATGACTGTTGGAAATAGGCTTTGTATCCCAACTGTTAACGAGGTGAAGGATGAGATATTGGATGAGGCACACAATGCACCTTATGCTATGCACCCACGTAGCACCAGGATGTATAGAGATTTGAAAAAATATTTCTGATAGAAAGGCATGAAGAAGGATGTAGTAAAATATCTAAGGAAGTGTTTAGTGTGTCAATAAGTCAAGGTTGAACACCAGGCACATTCAGGTAAGTTAAGACCATTGCCCATTCCTAAATGAAAGTGGCAAAGGGTAACTATGGATTTTTTAATGGGTTTGCCTAAGACCAGCAAGAAGCATGACTATATGGGTTATTGTTGACCGTTTGACGAAGTCAACCCATATTCTGGCAATTAAGCAGATTGATTCTATGCATGTGTTAGCCAAGAAGTACATTGATGAGATAGTAAAATTACATAGGATTCCAGATTCCATAGTTTCTGGCAGGGATCCTCAATTCACTTCGAGATTTTGGGGAAGCCTACAAGAAGTTTTAAGAATCAAGTTGAATTTTAGCACTGCCTTTTACCCGCAGATAGATGGTCAATCTGAGAGGATCATTCGGACCCTTGAGGAAATGCTCAGGACATGTGTTGGATTTCAAAGGAGTTTGGGATGAGCATTTGCCGTTGGTCGAATTTGCTTACAATAATTCGTACCATTCGAACATTCAGATGGCTCCTTATGAAGCAGTGTATGGAAGGAGGTATAGAACTTCAATATATTGGGATGAAGAAGGAGAAAGGAAACTGATAGGGCCAGAGTTACTTCAGATGACAGTGGGCAAGGTCAACTTAGTTAAGCAACGGCTTAAGGCAGCTTAGGATAGAATGAAGAGCTACACTGATGCACACTGAAAGGAAATGGAATATGAAGTCGGTGAGAAAGTCTTTCTTAAGACATCTCCTTGGAAAGGAGTCAAGAAGTTTGGCAAGAAAGGCCAGTTGAGCCTGAGATATGTGGGTCCCTATGAAATTCTTGAGAGGATTGGACCGCTAGCTTATAGGTTGGCGTTGCCCCTAGAATTGTCCCAGATACATGATGTTTTTCATATTTCCATGCTGAGAAGGTATAAATCAGATCCTTCTCACATGATTCAGACTACTGAGGTTCAGTTGAGAGATGATCTGAATTACGAGGAGTCTCTAGTGGAAATTTTGGACACCAAGGAGAAGGTCATCAGGAACAAGACAATTTAGTTAGTCAAAGTCCTGTGGAGAAATCATTCCGCAGAAGAGGCCACGTGGGAGCCCTTGGAAGCCATGAAGGATAAGTATCCACAACTCTTCGATGACTCAGGTAATAATTTCGAGGACGAAATTCTTTTAAGAGGGGGAGAAATGTTGGGTCCTGAATTTTTTTATTTATTTTATTAAGTATGATTTGAATAAATTTTGTGGTCTTGCTAAATAAATTATTTTATTTGGAGTTTAATTTGCATGTCAATGATAGGAGGATTTATTGCTTGGGTTGATAGAATTCGAAGTATTAAATGGAGAAATTAAGATTAAGTTAGAGTATAGCATGGTGTAAGTTAAATTGAAGAAGTAAGAATGTATAAGGGGCATTTTTGAAAGATCACTAAAGGTTAAAAGACATAAGGCTTATATTGGAAGGCAAAATGGACATTTGATGATTATTAAGAGTATAAGTTAGAAGAAGAAGTAATTGTTGTCTTGTTTGAGAAGTGAGTGTCGTGGAAGAGAGGAAGAAAAGAGAGAAAGCGAGGGTTTTTGGAGAATCTTGAAGAGCTTGAAGACTTTGAGGCTAAAACAAGTAAGTATAAGCATTAACCTTTCTTGATTGTAAGATAAAGCATAGTTAGGGTTAGTTAGAAGTGAAAACGAGGTTGAATGGGGTAGGAAGTTATTGATGAATGGTATAAGTTAATGTTTTACATTTTTGGGTTAATGATCAAAGATAGATCATGAATGAGTTTGTGAATGATATTGGGTTGAAATGAAGTAAAAGTGATGGTTTAGGTTTAAGATGGGTTATATGTGAAAGAAGGGATGTTAAAAAACTGGAAACAGTGGCAAAACATGTTTCTAGACAAGTTTGCCGCGGCGAACTCCATTTTTCCTGCACTAATATACTTTAGTTTTTTAGACATAACATTTTCTGTAGATGTCAAAATGGACTGATTTTTGATTTTGTACAAACTAGAAATATATGGCTACAAATTTTATGAAGGAATCGAGTCTAAATTCAGTCTCTAAGAACTTCAATTTTGGGATGGAAATTGAGCATAGATTTTTTTGTTTCAGCATAAGAAATAGTCCAAATTGTTGAGGTATGACTTTCCAATTTCTAAACCAAATTGAATGGAATTTTGGTTATTGTTTAACGAAATCAAGTGAGGCAAGAGAGGTAAGAGGAGCAAGAGGAAAAACATCCCTAAACAAATTTATAAGCAAGGAATTCAAGGTGAGTTTCATTTTTATAATTAAGTAATAGGCCATTAATGTTTTCTTTCAACTGATAGAAAATAAATGATTTCAACTATTTTATTAATGTGCAAATATTGCTCTTTGAATGCTTTGAGTAGGTGTTATGTGTTTGGCATGTGATTATTGTGTGATGATTTATGAAAAGAATGTGAAAAAGGATTCTTGAAAGGATACTATGTTTATGAAAGCAAGTTTCGAAAATGTGTCATTTTGGGCAATAAGTTCACAAGTTATGAAATACATGTTATGTGGGTTTGGTTTGGTCCATTCTGTATGTCAAGTGTACTTTGACTAAAGGCTTCTCCCGCCTACCTGTTAGTGGCATGGAGCTCCTTTAAGGACTCCCTTATGTTTACGACTACATAAAACTACTATGTAGGATTGTATTAGTTCGTTCTATTCATAACTATACAGGACCATTATATGGGATTATGTTAGTTTGTTCTGTTTATAGACCTCCCAAACCATTTTGATGTGCCTATGTGTTTAAATGTGCTGAAAAGTTTGATGAATGCATGATTTGTGATTGTTTATGAATTATTCGACAAATTGAAAATTTTGATAAACAAGTGTTTTGTGATTTTTGATGCGGAATTATGAAAATGTTCAATGAAAATGAGTTTTCATAAATGTTTTTACTTATTATAAAACTATTACCTACGAGCTTTAAGTTTAACCCCTTCCATTCCGTCCCATCTACAGGTGAGGAGCAAGGGATCGAGTAGTCAAGAGTCACGGTATCACTCTGACTAGGCTTATTTTTGTGTTTGAAGTTAGTTTTTGTAAAACAAAGCTTTAGTCGTATTTTGAGAAATTCAACTTTTGCCAACTATGTATTTTGGATTTTGTTATAATGTGGCTTGAAATGCCCATTAAAGCTTTGTAAAACTCTACTTTTGATATTAATAAAATATATGATTGGTTTTGTCTATTATTTTTCATGTTTTCGCAAAGTATTTAGATTTTGGAAATTGCATATGTTCATGTATAAGTTCATTTTGTTTTAGGTTTGAATTGATGATGGTTGTTGGGAAATTTTTGATTGCATTTAGTAAAGTTAATGTTGGGGTTGAGTAGTTGAAAAAGTTTAAGTTTACATTAAATGAGGTATGTTGATCAGGGTTTTTGGGTTCTACTTTTGGGGTTTTCGCCGCAGCGAAGCCAAGGGTTCGCCACGACGTAATTAACCCGAGGGGAACATGCGGGATGTTTCACCGCGGCCACCCCACTTGCTTCTGAAGGGTTTTTCTCTTAGATTTCCAATTTCTAAGTCCTCCTCCACACTCAAGCTACATGATCCCATGTCCGATGTTGGGCTTCGGAAACGGAGTCCAACAATATATGTAGAAATAGATACATTCATTTCAACATCATGTACAAATAAGCCCCCATTACAAAACTCTTTTCCAACAAAGTTTTCATTCTTAATCAAAACTAGCTTCTCAAAATCAAAGGTTAGTTTAACACCGACTTTGTTAAGCAATGCACCAGAAATCAAGTTTCTATGTACATCAGGAACAAATAAAACATTTTCTAATGCCAACAGTTTTCTAGAAGTGAGTTTGAGAGTGACTTTGTGAACTCCTTGGATGAGAACTCTGCTAGAGTTGCCCACGTATACCAATTCACCATTAGCACCATCATTCAACTCTTTGAATAAGTCCTTGTTGGTGCAGACGTGGAGGGTGGCTCTTGTGTCAACAATCCACTCAACCAAATTTCTAGCAAGGTTGACTTCGGACACCATAGAAGTAATGATCTCCTTGTTATCACCAGCTTCAACCATGTTACTTGGGGGCTTACCAAAGCTCTTCTAGTTACCATGTTGGTATCTCATTTGGTTGCCTTTACCGAACTGTCACGGTTTCTACCCTTCTTCTTTCTCCTCATAGTTGATTCTAGCTTGAAAATTGGCAATAGGATGGCCTAGCTTGTGGCACCATCATTAGTTACCATCTATCCTTTTACACTAAAACTGACCCTGCTTGTTGTTGAAAGACTTGTTTTGTCCACCATTCTTTTTGAAGTTATTAGCATTTCTATATTCTACCAGATGAGTCTTAACAGTAAGGACAAGGGTAACTATTTTGGTCTTATCTTATGCATGATTGGCATCCTCAATCTTTGTATGTCCTATCAACTCCTGAAGCTTCATATCTTTCTTCTTATGCCTCAATTGGTTTTTATACTCATTCCATGAGGCAGATAGTTTCTCAATAAGGGCATTAGCTTGAAACAACTCACACATGTTCATACCCTCAACAAGAATTTCAGCAATTAGATTATCATACTCATATAGTTGGTCCATAATAGGCTTATCATTAATAACGATACATTTTAACCACCTAGCAACTACATATTTTTTAGTACCGGCATCATCCGTCCTATATTTCACTTCTAAAGCATCCCTAACTTTCTTAATAGTTTTGTACTTGCAGTAGATATCAAACAAAGGGTTAATCATTTGGTTGAGCAATACTCCCCTAACGGTACGATTATCCTTAGTAGTCTTAGGGTCAGTATTGTCACTAGGAATATCTTAAAAAAACACACAATCAATTTTGTATTGTTGGAAGTAAGACAGAATTTTCTCAGACTATCATTTAAAATTTCTCCCATCTAAGGGCTCTAATCTAATTAGGTCAGGTATAATTTTCAGGGCTACGATGATAAGGGCTAAACCTATGTGAGGAATAGTATATGCAGAACCTACATTGGTCTCATTTGCAGTCGATATATTAAACCCAAAAGCAAAAATATCTCATAGAAAATAACCACACAATATGAAGAAACATCATCGTATTTCGACTTCTACCAAAATAAATATGTAGCAACAAAATTACAGTAATTTCCAACAAATAGTAGCAACGCAACAATAATATTTCCAACTTAGATTGCTAGTGAAATAACAATAAAATAAATTAGAACGACTTATTTGAAAGGAAAGCGTAGTAAAAAATTACTATCCTAAGTCAAAAATTCTTCCTTTACAATACAACAGAACAACCGGATCTTACCTTATGATTAACGGCTCCTCCATCAGCTTTGATGCACTCAAAAAAGCAGAGTATGAGCTGTCTCTAGGAAATAAAAACAAAAGAATTGAACAACGGGAGAACAAAAGAACCAAGAGGTGAAGTAGAAGTGTTTCTGGAAAAGGAGATCAAGTCCGTGAAGAACGTTTGGAGCAATTAATACATTAACAATAATTATGGCCATTAAACATGAACGGTTGGGTAATGGTAACTAGGGCAATTGAAACCAAGTACGTAAAGAACGTTTGGAGCAAAATTTGGTCGTCATCTCCTCCATCGCACCAAAATCAGCTCTCTTTTTTCCATCTTCTCCAGATCTGGCCGTCATCTCCTCCATCGCACAAAAATCAAGTCTCTTTTTTCCATCTTCTCCAGATCTGGCCGTCATCTCCTCCATCGCACCAAAATCAGCTCTCTTTTTTCCATCTTCTCCAGATCTAGCCGTCATCTCCTCCATCGCATCAAAATCAGCTCTCTTTTTTCCATCTTCTCCAAATCTAGCCGTCATCTTTCATTTAGGAGCTAAAATTCAAAAAGTGTGTTTGTTAGCGAGAGCTGATGCCGGAGAAGCGGGAGTGCCGTTCTTTTCTTGTGCAGCTTCGGAGTTGTGGAGCTATTTGTTGGTGTTAGAGCGTCGAGAGTGAGGGACTTGTTTAAGAAGGCAAAGTCAAAAGCACCTTGCATTGTGTTCATTGATGAGATCGATGCGGTAGGTAGGCAGAGAGGGGCTGGACACTGGATAGGCCCGATGTTGCTGGTAGGGTGAAGATACTGAAGGTGCTTGTTGGCTTCTTCCTATTAAAGGTATCAAATTGCGGATTGCAGATTAGTTATAGGCTTATAGCTTTGAACTTCTGTTAGCTCAAGTTTTGGTTTGCATAACCTAACAAATGAGGCAGTCATTCTTGCGACTTAGGCGTGACCTTAAAGAATTAGTAAAGACGAGATATTTGATGCCTTGGAGAGAATTATTGCTACGCTAGAGCTCCAATTTGTATAGAGTTCGTTTTATTCAAGTTTCTGTTATGAGATAAGG
>JANKYF010000224.1:31327041-31338374 GCA_029829435.1 Erythroxylum hondense | reverse complement strand
TTATGCGTTAACTTGCTTAATTATGAGTTTCTGAGCTAATTTAAAAATGCTTGAATTGTTCTATAGCCATCGGAAATTTCCTCAAATTCAGGCATATGTATATGTGTATATATATATGTATATGTGTATATATATACATATGCCTGAATTTGTGGAAAATTTCCGATGGTTTTAAATATATTAGCCATTAAGCTGTGAAGCTCAACCCGTCATTTTTCCTCCTTAGGTGCAGAACAAGTTGACATTTGATCCTTGCAAGGCATCGAAAACTCCAGGATAGTTAGAGACTTCTATAGTAAGTTAGTGAACATTTGGAATAGCTCATTAAACATATCAATATTGAGCATCCTTATGTATTTTGTCTTAAGCTTTGAAGTGTATGATGATATGTATTTGTTCAAACTCTTTTGAATTAGTAAGGAAATGAAGAATTGAAGTTCTTTTGGTGTATGATTATGTTCATCTCGTGGGTGAGTTGGATGGTTAGAATTTTATGTATGAATGTATGTGTGTTTAATATTGGTTGTTGAATGTTGAGAGTATGGGTTTCGAAATTTGGGAGTTCGTCGTGGCGAAGCCAGCTTTTTGCCGCAGCGTATTTGTCCTTAAGGGTATGGAGCGTTCGCCTTGAGAGTTCGCCGCGGTGAACTTCTACCGCAAGGCTTCTGCCGCGACGAACCCACCACTTTATCACGCTGCCAATCCTTTGAATTTAAATCTTTTCGAGCTTCCCCTCGTGTGATCCTTACCGGACGATCTCGAACGGGACAGGGAATGAGACCCGGGCTCAACATATATAGTTATAAATATTCTATTTATGATTAAAAAAAGTGTGGATATAAAATATTAGGAAGTTCGCGCAAAAACCATTCTTAAACTTATAAATTCCCCCCACAAAAAATTCTTCAAAATAAGACATTAAAAGACTTTGTTGAACTTGTTCATTTAGAAAATTCTTTAAAAGCTAATCATAGGAATAGAAAATCTATATCAAGCAAAGATCCAATTGGTAGAATAAAGTTATTTATTATTATGTGATTTGATACATTGTAGGTAGAAGCGTTGATAAGTTAGGTTAGGTGAAAGAACGGAAAGTGAGGGATTCGTCTTTTAGGTTTTATCAATTGACAATTTATTTTTCAATTAGTTAAAAGAATGAAATTAAGAAAGAGAAATAAAAACAAGATGTGTACGAACGAAAGATTCAGCAACAAGAAGAAAGAAAAGAATTAAATAGAAGAACTCCATAGCATGGGATTTTGAAAGAAGTCATTAAAAATAAAAACCAAAAGTTGCAATTGATAAACTCTCAAATAGAAAATTTTTCAAAGAGTTGAAAACTACAAAATTAACAAAAGTGTTAAATTTTAAATATAATTTACCTTAACCACTACCTAAAAGTTCTAGCTTGCTTCATTAATCCATGCATTTACGAAATGAAAGATATAGGATTAGAGGTTTGAGCCTTAAAGTTGGAGTAATGCAATACAATATATATTTATATTTGTGTCATATATATAGACATCTGTGTGTGTTTATGAAAACTTACTTTCGATCATCGTCGATTGGTGAGTAGAAATGTCAATTTTAGCCTAGCTCAATTTTGGTTTGAGTTAGTTGGGTTACAATCTAAAATTGTTCCTCCTGACCGACCGGCCCATGACTAAACCGAAATAATAAAACAACGTTATTTTTATTAATATTTTAAATCAGACAACAGGTGATCAGGTTGGCCTTGAGTGCACAACCCGAGGGACGGATTGGGCCGGGTCAAGAATGACACCAGCTCGACCCGACCCGACCCATTGACATCAATAAAGAGATCTTAGATTGCTAAAATAAAGGAGTGGGGAGGATGGGCGGCGTGGTAGGGTGAAACATGTTGAAGCAGCAGTGTGGTCATCATCTTTTATAGCTTGAGTTTATTGAATAAGAAGCAAAACCAATGACAATTGCATGATGTCACGAAACCAACGACTTGACCTAGCTGAAGCAAAAATAAATATCCTACTCAGTTTTCTAGAAAAACTATCATTGATAATTTAGACTTAGTTACGCGATAAGATTAAGATTGACTGAATATTTTAGAAATTAGTGGGAGAAAAGGAAGTTGTATTATTGCCATGAATCAAATAAATATTCTTCAAAGTTATAAGACTTGTCCTGACAATGTAATGCATTTTCCTCTTACCTGTTAAAAGGCAGCTAAGTTAAGTTGTGAAGGACGGCTCAAAAGCCGTAGAAAGCCTAAGCCTTCCAGAAGTGGAAAGAAATGGCATCACATATTACAAGAAAAGAAATTTAACCGTTAGTACTTACCATGCCATAGCATGTCCATGTCCGTCTTAATTCAGTTAAAAGAGACAAGAGGCAGAGTAAAACAAACATCATTATGATCTTCTCCAAAGTCAGTCGGTTCGGTTGTCACTTGGTCAAGTACCCTCATATCTAATTTTTTCAACCAATACAAGAAACCCTTTTTGTTTTTCCTCTCCTCCGCCTTTTCTATAACATTGGAAAACAGACACCCCATTTTTTTTGGTTTTTAACCACGCTCCTTTGTAACTGTATTTAATCTCATGAAACAAAACCCTAAGGGTTCTTGTAAGAAGCAATCGCCGCCAGATTGATCTTACCCGTCAAACTCTCCTCATTTCTTTCTTTTTAGACACCTCACTGTGTTTTTCTTCCTTAACTTCCTCAAAACCTCACAACCTGTGTTCCATTCCTTTACATGGAGACATGGAGACATGGCGCTGAAGCTGTGTGATTCTGTTTCAAGGAATTTATTCTTCAAGGGAGTTTCCCATGTTTTAATTCTTATCTTTACGCCTCATATATTCTCTGGACTTCGTAGATTGGCTTCTCAAAAGATTTAATAGGCGTTAAAATTTTGACCTTTGTAGTTTACAGTGACTATCAGTATGGGTTTTAGCATTTTAAGTTGCTTCTACGTAGAAATTTTTGGTCTTTAGCACCTTTTGGTAACAGTTGATACTGGTTTATTGAATCAGTTGTTAGATTGTACTAGTTAATGATCAAATTGGGTTTTGACCATGCTCTCTGAATTGGGAAGGAGACCGATGATAGGCGCACGCGACGCATCTTTTGCCGATGATTTAGAAAAAGAAATAGGGTTGTTGCTACGAGAGCAGCGTAGGCAAGAGGCTGATGACCGTGAGAGAGAGCTTAATTTGTATAGGAGTGGTTCTGCACCACCAACTGTTGAAGGTTCACTGAATGCAGTCGGGGGCTTGTTAGGTGGTGGAGGCGGTGGTGGTGTTGGTGCCCCCCTTTCGGAGTTTGCTAATGGAAGCACCAGAAATGGGTTTTTGTCTGAGGAGGACCTTAAGTCTGATCCAGCTTATTTGTCATATTATTACTCGAATGTTAATTTAAACCCTCGGCTTCCACATCCTCTACTATCAAGGGAAGATTGGAGGTCTGCGCAAAGATTGAAAGGTAATTCAGTTTTAGGTGGTATTGGAGATAGGAGAAAGGTGAATAATTCTGATAATGGAAGTGGAAGGGCCGTGTACACGATGCCACCGGGGTTTGACTTGAAGAAGCAGGAACCTGAAATTAATTCAGACAAGGTGCACGCGTCTACAGAGTGGGGTGGCCATGGACTGATAGGTTTACCTGGATTAGGACTTGGAAACAAACAGAAAAATCTTGCTGAAATCTTTCAGGTGATTACTAATTATTGTTGTCGATATCTGTGTTTTATATGAAATTCTGCTGTTACTGTGCATTGTTTCTTTACAATATCGTAGGTATCAAAAAGCTCTTTTACTTAACCACGTTGCTTGGATTTTATTGATTTATGTTAAAAGTTCCACTCATAAATATCATGTAGTATGATGTACTGATACAATATCTGCGTATTGACTCAAGGGGGTAGTAATATGATTTTTATAGTTGTTTGGGTGTCTCTCAAGGCTGTCCTTGAATTTGCTTGTCACCATATGTTAAAATGAATAATACAAAGATCTGTTGCTTCAATAGTTGGTCATGATAATGTGTTTATTTGTTGATTTGTGTGATGATGATTATAGGTAACTGGTTTGGTGTATTTAGTTTGCCAAATGTGAGCTTGACTGTAACCATGTGCACTCTGATCTCTTTTACTTGCCATTTTTTTTAATCTTGTGTCCTATAAGTAGTTTCTCCAGTTACTCTTGGTCAGTGCTTGTCGTGAATGATGAGATCATTTTTGTTGTTATTTCCATTGCAATCTTGTTATAAAAATTGCTCTAATTTCACCTCTTCTGGCAATTCACTTTGATTATTTTTTACTCATGCTGGAGATTTATAATTCTACAAATTAATGTTACCACTCTGTGTGTCAACAGATACAATTCATGAACTGAATACTGAGCGGCCTTTAACTTAGTGAATATCTTATTTGGTATGCACATTGACTTCTTTTTCATATTAGAAAAGGTTATCCCTGTCGAACAATGTCGGTGACTTCTATCTCTGTAGCATCAGTTAGATCCTCATACATATTTTTCTCCACTGCTTGTTTTTCATTCTTATGTTTTCAGTGTCAGTCTTGTTGACGGCATTTTCATTGCACTTAATTGGTACCAGGGTCTGTCTCAAAGTCATTGTTTTATTCATGCAGGATGACTTGGGTCACTCAACATTGCTGAAGCGAAACCCTTCAGGTCCAACTAGCTGCAACACGTTTAGTGAGAATGTTGAGACTATTGGTTCGGCCGAAAATGAGCTGGCTCATTTGTGCTGTGAATTATCCTCTGGAGATAATTTATGTAGTGGTGCTAATGGTCAAGGCTCATCTGTTGTTCAAAATCCTGGCCAACCATCTTCATATACTTATGCTGCTGCTCTTGGTGCTTCCTTGTCTAGAAGTGCTACTCCCGATCCTCAACTTGTTGTTAGGGCTCCTAGTCCCTGTCCTACTCCGATTGGACACGGTAGAGCTTCTGTTTCTGAGAAAAGACCTGTCAGTTGTAACATATTTAATGGTGTCTCATCTGGGATTGATGAAGCTCCAGATTTGGTAACAGCTTTATCTGGAATGAAATTGACAAATGGTGTCATAGATGAAGAGAACCACTTGCCCTCGCATTTTGAGCAGGATGCTGAAAACCACCATGATTATCTATTTGGTCCTACTGGTGGTCACAATCAATTGAAGCAAAATGCATACTTGAAGAAATCCGAGTCTGTTAAGTTTCATATGCCTTCTGTTCCACAATCAGCAAAGATTTCATACTCTGATTTGAATAGAAGTAATGGTAGTGGGTTAGACATGAATAGCTACCCCTTAGTAGCTGATAGGCAGGCTGAATTGCAAAAAACTGGTGTTCCATCTGATAATTCATGCTTGAAGGGGTCACCCGCTCCCGCTATCAACACTGGAGGTGGCTTACCAACTCAATACCAGCACCTGGATTCTATTAATTCTTCCCTTGCAAATTACGGATCAAGTGGGTACCCCATTAACCCAATGTTGGCTTCCCAACTTGGGACTGGTAATCTGCCACCATTATTTGAAAATGCTGCTGCAGCCTCTGGAATTAACTTGAGAGTTTTGGGGGGAAGTTTGGGGTCTGGAGCATCTTTAACAGCTGCATCTGAATCACACAACATTGGAAGAGTCGGGAGCCCAATGACAGGGAGTTCCCTTCAAGGATCTTTTATTGATCCAATGCATCTGCAGTATTTGAAGACATCAGAATATGCTGCTCAGCTTGCAGCTTTCAGTGATCCTCCTATGGACAGGAATTACTTAGGTAACTCATATGCAAATTTACTTGAACTTCAGAGAGCTCATGTTGGAAGTCTTTTATCACCTCAGAAATCACAGTATGGAGTTCCTTTGGGTGGTAAATCTGGTGGTTCTAATCATCATGGGTATTACGGGAGTCCTACATTTGGTATTGGCATGCCATATCCTGGAAGTCCTCTGGCAAATCCTGTTATGCCCAACTCTGCCGTGGGAGCTGGTAGTCCCATGAGACAAAATGAGCTGAATGTGCATTTTCCGTCTGGGATGAGGAACTTGACCGGGGGAATCATGGGACCCTGGCACTTGGATGGTGCAGGTGAAAGCTTTGGATCTTCTCTCCTGGAGGAATTTAAGAGCAATAAGACAAAATCTCTCGACCTTTCAGAAATTACTGGTCATGTTGTTGAGTTCAGGTGCTTACAGTTTGAAAGTTTTTTCCAGTTCTACCATTACACTCTGCTCTTAATTTACGTGCATAATTTGGTGTGTCAGTGCTGATCAGTATGGGAGCAGATTCATTCAACAAAAACTTGAGACAGCAACAATGGGTGAGAAGAACATGGTTTATCAGGAAATTATGCCGCAAGCTCTTGCTTTGATGACTGATGTATTTGGTAATTATGTAATTCAGAAGGTATCCAATATCTGCAGGTGTCTATTTTTGCATATTTGCATCTCTATATATTTTATGTATTAAGTTACTCACAACTCTAGCTTTGTGTTTCTGAATACAGTTTTTTGAACATGGACTTCCGTCACAGCAAAGAGAACTTGCTGGCAAGCTTTTTGGTCATGTTTTAACACTTAGCCTTCAAATGTATGGTTGTCGGGTGATCCAAAAGGTATCAATAAGTTTGCTATGCACATCTTTAAGCGATTGACCAAGAATTGTACTATACTGAAATGAAGTGAATGGGTCAGCCAAAATCACACTATATTATCAGGATAGTGAATATTAGTTGGGAAGAGGAGGTTGTTTGTCACTTGTTTCAACTCTGATGCTCTAGCATATGATAACTTTATAAGATTATGTAATAGTACTAGTTTTCCATTGACTGTAGTTACTGAACTAAGACAATAATGCTGATGTTGAAGTTTAAAGCAATAACATTTCTTGTTTAAAACTGTTTAGGCCATTGAGGTTGTTGATTTAGACCAGAAAATTAAAATGGTTGAGGAACTTGATGGTCATGTCATGCGATGTGTACGCGACCAGAATGGAAATCACGTCATTCAAAAGTGCATTGAGTGTGTACCTGAAGAAAATATACAATTTATTGTCTCCACCTTCTTTGATCAAGTTGTAACCCTGTCCACCCATCCATATGGGTGCCGTGTGATTCAGGTTCAGACTCCTTTCCAGTGCTTTTCTTCTCCTAACATTTTTTATCAAGGCGTATTTTATGATTATGAACACTTTTGGCTGTTCTCTTTGTTGCAGAGAATCCTGGAACACTGCCAGGACCCAAAAACCCAGAGCAAAGTTATGGATGAAATTCTAGGATCTGTTAGCATGTTGGCACAAGATCAATATGGAAATTATGTTGTCCAGGTTAGTAACTTTATTCGTGAAGGTTTCTACCCCCATTTGAATGTTTTACTGTATTTTTTTGTTGTGTTGTACACAACAGTGTTGCTGTTGTTGGTTTTGTTTTTATAAGTTGGATTTAATTTGAGATTCCCTTATACAATCTATATTTTTGTACTGTGGGTTTAAGTTTTCTTGCTTTGCTATCAAATTTGAACACTAATCTTTTAGTTCCATTTGTTCCTATTCCCAAATTCTTTTGCTTAAATAGGTGACAGTTCCATGTTCTTTACTCGAATTGCCAGGATGTTGCTATCAGTTCTGCACATAGTGTAATTACTACAAGTCATGAATAGAATACTTGTAATTTAACTTGTTTGTGTCTAACAAGTGGAGTTTTATTGAACTATAGCTTTTGATTGAGGACCTCCTTAAAGGGTACGTACATAAATAGTTGCAATCTGCTCATTTACATGATGCAAAGTTGTGGAACACATCTATAACTAATCTGTTTAGCTTCTTGTTTCTTAGTATTCATCTATCGAAACCAAATGTGTAATTAATGAATATTGCTCCCTCTTTGTATATAGGTCTCTGTTATTAGAAGTTTGGAATGTTGTTACTTGGTTGCACCTTTTATGACTGTCTCTTTAGCTCTTTTTAATGCTTTAATTTGTACTAAGCCTGGTTTTGATAATGACAGCATGTACTAGAGCATGGAAAGCCTCATGAGCGATCTGCTATCATCAAGGATTTAGCTGGAAAGATTGTTCAAATGAGTCAGCAAAAATTTGCCTCCAATGTTGTGGAGAAGTGTTTAACTTTTGGTGGTCCAAATGAGCGCCAATTACTAGTCAATGAGATGCTCGGCACTACTGATGAAAATGAGCCTCTCCAGGTTTGTAATTTCCACAACTTCTTTAGAAACTTGGACGAAGTAACCTATTATATCTGTTAGACATCATACTTGCAGTGACTATGTGATGTTATGAGTGATGTGTTGTTTGCTACATTTTCCTTCCAGGCTATGATGAAAGATCAGTTTGCAAACTATGTTGTACAAAAGGTATTGGAGACTTGTGAGGATCAACAGCGTGAGTTGATCCTCACACGAATAAAGGTTCATCTAAATGCATTGAAGAAGTACACCTATGGGAAGCATATTGTTGCTCGTGTGGAGAAACTTGTTGCTGCTGGAGGTACTCTTAACTCTTTTCCTTTTATGAGTGCATATAAGTTCGACATATATGCCTAAATGGACTTTGGAAACAAACATAAATACTATGTTATGATCTTTTTGCTTGGTTACTTATGCGTTGCTAATCAACTGCTAGCTCTAAACTATCCATGAAGCAGAGTAACAGCATACATAGAATTGGTTACTGTTGTTTGTCCAGCATTTATCTATTACAAAATTATTATTTTTTTGATGTGAACTTAGTGGTACTATATATTTCCCAGTCATGCTGCATTAGTTCTACACATTATGCCAATATGCAAAAGTACTAAAATATGTACCTCTACTTTGATAATCCGTGATGATCACCATTCCACTCCAACAGCAAATTGTATACATGCTAGATTGGTGGGTCAAACTTGAAACGAGTGCTTTGAATATGTCTTGTTTTTGTGTGTATAAATGTTTTATTTTGTGTTACTCATTATTGCATAATATACTTGCAGAAAGGAGAATTGCAGCGCAGGCAATGCACCCTGCTTAGGTGGCTTAGGAAAGAAAGTTCTGTACAGCTAACTGAGGGTAGTGTGAGCTTCCTCTCTTTCTTTCTTTTAATATCTCTGCCTTTGTTTTAGAAGGTACGAGCTTATCGGAAATAAAATGTTTGCTTGTACTGGAATCTGTACATTGTGTAGCTTAAGGTTTTATACATAGAGTTGAGCAAGCTGAGGTTCACATGTTGATCACCTACTGCCCATGCATAGGAGATTGACTATACAGGTTCTAAAGGGTGTAAAAATGATCCAATGTTGAGGTAGTCTAAAACGTGACTGTACAAATGATGCTAAGCAGAGAGCTGTTAATGATTAGGAGCGGCCAGTTTCTTTATGATGTATCGATATTATGACATATTCCTTCAAAGGTACATTTTTCTTATGTTTAGTTTAAGGTGCTTGGGCCCTATGTGATGGGAAACATGATAATGATATGTGCACTTTTAATACCTTAGTGTTTGTCGTGTATTCTTGCTTAAGAGGACGGCATTTCATTTAACCACTGTTGGAGTGCTAATCCTGTCGACGATCTCTCTCTGGAAGTTAAACCATTGTATTTCAGAGAGCATTTTGATGCATTAAGCTTCCTTGGGTTTAACAACCATACTCCCACTGCTTTGTGCATGACCCCGACCTTCAGTTTTGCCCACTGGTTTTAACTTGGAACGCAGAAAGCTACTAAAGCTAGAAAAGAGAACTTTTCCAACGATGGAATTCTGAACATCTCGTGCCCCGTTATTTGATAAAGGCATTGGTTCTTGATTGAAGAGATATACCATTTCCTGACATTTATTTACCATTCTTTTGTAGACTAGTCATGTAAATTCTATGAAACTCCAGGAGCCTTGAAATTTTTGTTCGATACATTTCGACATCTGTCAGTCTACGGAATTGTTAGATAAAATAAATATAATAAAACATAATCACAAAGATCATATTAGATAGGATCATTTGTTTATGTATATAATAAACAAAGAATCATGTACTTGGATTTTCGTTATAGTTCCACCGATTAAAGAACTTTTACTGGCTTCTTTTCGTTCAGAAGTTCTCTCTTCTTCTGTTAGAAGTTTTTGTTGTTTTTAGATTCATTATATTTGTTGTGTTGTTATTTTTTTTAAATGCTACACCTTTAACTACTTTTGGTAGTTATGTAAGAGAAAATGACTTTAATAGCCCTCATGAGTGTATTTAATTCATTATCTTCCACTCACACATGAGGGGTTTTAATTTAATTAAAAAAACAAACTCTTTGTAGCTCTCATACTTGTTCAATAACCGATGTGACCTGTATACGACGAGAGCATAGTGCCACATCTGTTAGGAGTATATGACATCTCGATTTTACAAATTTATCCTGAGATTTATGAGTCCTTGAGTAGACATTGTATGCTATACTTTAGATTATATTTCGCATTTACATTTTTTCCTTTGATTTCATTTTGTTTCTTGAGTCATGATTATATTCAAGTTCTTTACTAAAGAGACGATGGTCATTTATGAATATTTTTCATACGAGTCAATGATCTAAATTAAATGACCTTTCTCTGTTCTTAATTCTCTTTTAAATTAAATTTAATTTGCTTTCCTAGAATTATTCCATAGGAACGCATCTTTCATGATCTTTTGACAATAACTTAAAGTAGCAAACCTTAAATTCAATTATTAAGAATGAAATAAGAATCATAAGAGTATATGATAAGATTCTTCTTAACCTCAAGGGTCTCTCACAATGTAAGATGAGATCTTGCAACTTACATTAATTCATTTTTTTATGGTCAGTTGTACACACATGGTATGAGTCATATGTTACGGTATTTACCCATTTCATTTAACTTGAACATCTTTCATTTAAGAAATACCGTACAGATGATAGTTCAAATATACTCAATGTTTAATTTGAGTTCACTTATCTATTCAAAAACTTATTCGGAACTCACATCTGGCAACATAAAACAGATATAGTGATTAACAAATTACGTTGAACCAATTTCTTTGTGGCATTTATTGTTTAAGTTTCTTGTTCTCAATTATCACCTTGATAATAAACTTTAAATATGCCTCATCTCTAGCGAGCATAAAATACTAGAGGTGATTTCTAGTGTGAGAAGGCCAATCTATAATCTGTCTCATATAATTATGATTCATAAAAAAAAAGATATTTATACACAAACATATATATTCATGAATCAAATGATACACAATGTAAAATCTTCATCATGTAGTATATTCAAATATATGACATTCGATTGAGTGAACATACATAGAGAAATGTTTATCAGTACATTTCAACATCTACGTAGTCCTAGTGAC
>JANKYF010000224.1:30999163-31012862 GCA_029829435.1 Erythroxylum hondense | reverse complement strand
TTTGTGTATTGAATTGAGATATGAATGTAAATTGGATTTGGATGAATGTGATTGAATGTGATATGGGTTCCGGACAGGAGGTCCGATGATACTAATGTTTGAGAATTATTGAAGTGTTATAGGTATATAAATGTGTTTGTTTATGTTGGAATTCCGGACAGGAGGTCCGATGAATTGTGTTGATTGAGCTAGAAATATTGAAGTGCCTTTTGTGTATGAATTGTGAGTATATTGACATGTGTGAGTTTTTATAGCAAATGAAAAGTAAGAGTTTAAAATGATGGGATATGATCGTATAAGAAGAATTTTTATGAATTGAGATTTGATTGAGGATGAATTTCCAAATGGGAAATTAATTTGCTTTGTATGAGATTGAATAAAGATGAATAAAGAAATAGAAAAGAGAAAAAAATTACACCGATTCGGATTGGTTTAGACCGTTTGTCTTAGAGTCTTTCAACGCGATGTTTTTCTAAAATATTTGTTTTCGGATGTCGGAGTTAAGATTTTGTTCTTAAACGATTTGTTTTCGTTGAATCCGTTCCTTCGATTCCGCTATTTGATTTTGTTTCTACTTGATGATTTCCGATCCGATTTGTGCTTTCTCACGCTATTTGACTCGATTCGCTTTTCACATTTGTTTTGGCCCACTTTCGATTCGTTTAGCTTTGTAATCCGTTCTTTGGTTTAGGATCCATTCTTTGGTTTCGCTTTTTGTTTTCCGTTTTTCCAGTTAGGGTCCGGTTTCAAAATTCGGGGCCCAACAATTTCAATATCCAGTTATCCTTAATTTCCAAAATGCAAAGTCTAAAATCATAGCTATAAGTCACTTACATATGCAACTACTACTCAAGTAATTAATCACTTAACAATCAACACAACAGAAATTAACTATTCAATGCTCAAGCACACTACACAAAATTCAGTTGTCAAGGTTGATTTGCATTTTGCAACCTTGAGGCTTAAAGTTTGGAGCTCCACTTGACATCAGTAGGGTTGATTAGGATGGTATCAAGTGAGGTGAGTCAGGCAACTGAGGAGTGACTGTAGTAGAGGATGGGAGTAGTGGTTTGTTGGTTGCTTAAGTATGAGAAAGTGACGTTGCAGTGACCGTGATGGAGGGGAGATAGCGAGAAAGAGTGAGGCGGTTACACTAGCGGGGAGGGTGAGGCGAGGTGAAGTGACTATGCAAGTGAGAGAGGGTGAGGAGAGGTGAAGTGACTATGCAAGCAAGGCGAGGTGAGGCAACGCGACTATAGATGTGGTGTGAGAGAGAGACTAAGAGTGAGAGGTGAGATGAGAGACTTAGAATGAGAGGGTGAAAGAATAGATAAGGTTAATTTTTTAAAAATTGTAACTCAATCCAATAAGTAGCTGGTATTTTGATACCAGCTGGTGCTATTCGATACCAAATCATCATATTAAATTACTTGGTATTGTACCATTATCTAGCTAGTATAGCAGGTACCACTCATTATAGTACAATACCTATAACCATATATATAGATGAAGAAAAAATTTTATAATTTGACATTGTAGTAAATAAAAAGGTCATTTATTAATTAACACAATTTTTTTAAAGAAGTAACTCCATCTCATTTGCACTTTCATCTCCATTCATTAGAGTGCAAGAGAAATGTGCAGTCTTTTTTTTTAAGTAAAAGTGTTTTTATTAACATTATGATTGGTACCAATACCAGTCAATATTAGGTTCATTTTAGATAAATTTTTAAATTATAAAATAGTCTTTGTATTTTTTAAAATTTCAAAATTATCTCTCAATATATTATGACATATAATTTTCAATTATATATCAACCTTGTCTCTTAAAATCATAATAATATAAATTTGAAATAAGAATTATCTTTTTAATTCTATTAATATTACTTTTAACATATATTTTTATATGTTTTACATAAAAACAATAACCATAGTTAATAGTAAAAAATCATTTAATCATCATACAAATATAACGAAGCAAAATGCAAATAACTTAAAATATTGCAACTTACATCATATAATAAAGAATAATTACATCAAAATATCATATAGTAAGAATAATTAAGTTTTATGATTCCATAAGTATTACAACAAGAGTTTGTGTTAAGGAATATAACAAAATAGAATCGAAACTTGAAATAAAATATTTATAGTTAAAAGTTTTGTATTTATATTTCATAAACCGAATTGAATATATGCATCAAATACAATTGAAATTAAAAAGAAAAAAGAATAAATAAAAAATATGGAACTTTATTCAATAGAATATCTACTCAAATCGTATTGACCTTAATTCTCATTTGATAGAAAATCTTCATCATTGAGAGCAGTCTCATCATCATTGTCATTTAAATTCCTTGCACTAAATGACATGTCAATACCTTCCTATCCAAGATTATCTTCCAAGTCACTCTCATATATCAAACTTGGTTTCTTAGAAACTTAATCCACTAAAAGGTCAATATGATCAGGGTGAATTGGATCTATATAACTATTGTTTTTATTAAGAGTCCAAGTAAACAAATAAAAATTATTAAGATATTATATTCAATTTAATCATGATAATAACATAATTTTCTAGAAGCTTTAAATTGTATCAAAAAAAGATAAAGTTGTTCAATCTTTTGTGTTATGATATATTCGTTTTCTTAGAATAGATGAATTCAAATGTGTTCCAATTCCTTTCATACCTTATTACTTTCACATAATGAATCAAAATTCGAATTACAAACCTTTTTAATTTTGGAACATCACTTTCAAATTAGTCCTACCAAGCAACTGTAAGGCAACAAGAGTAACATTATAAGCAAAACAAAGTGATGATTAACATCCAAAAATTAACAAAATTAAAAATATACTTAAATTAGGTTTATATCTTTGACGAATAGCAATGGGCATACCAAAATCACTATAAACATCCTTATATGTAAGGTTAGGATCTTACAATCAATAATTGCTATAATAGTTAACAACATTCTCCTATTAACTTCTGTTTTCTTTGTACAACTTGGTTTAAGATCGATGCTAGAACTAAAAAATGACCTAGCTGCAAACAACAAAAAGTAAAGTTTCCTTTCTTATCTTTCATTTATAATTGCAAGATAAGGTGTATATATGGGAGACATATTTTCCATATTGGACTTAATTGCTTCTTTTGCCTTCTCTATGGAATTATAAAAATAACATATTGTTACCTTCTGATCACTATCATCCAAATGAAGTACTGATAACACATGTCAAGTATACTGCAAAATTTACCTAACTTTGTACACTAAAATTTGTAGTTATAGTAAGTTGGGATCGAATCCACAAGGGATGTTTTGTTAATTTCCATAACGAAATTAATTGATGCAAGGAAAATATAAAAGGACATTTTTTTGGATTTTTAGCAATTTAAAAAATAAAATAAAATAAAACTATCAATAACAAATTAAAACAAGCAATCAAAAATAATTAAAGTGTAGAATATAAGTAAGGTCCAGTTCTAGGGTCACTCTCAACCTAAACACGATCAAACATATTCCATCATCCTAATGTCTTTATACCTCTCTTCGGACTATTGATTTGAGACTAACAGTATGCTTTGATAATCCTAGTTTTCCCTTAGGTTGTGACTAATTAATATACAATTGATAATTAAACCTAGCTACCAAATAACCTAGGATACGATCTTTATATTCAATTTGACAGGAACATTACAAAGTGGAAAATGATCAATATAGGTAGCAATATCATACGTTTGGATTATGTAAACTAAGTTATGTTGTTCCCAACAATTCAAGATCATTACGTGCTACTAACAAACATCAAATGTAATGATTATGAATTACATTCAACATTATAACAATAGGTTCATAATAGAATAATCAAAATAACATATTAAGATCATCTACTTAAAAGACAACATAATCAACACTAATAGCCCAACAATCCGAAAAGAGATTTCAACGTTAATAAAATGAAATAACTTAACTGTGACTTGGCTTTGGTATCCGTATTGAATCGACATTAGGAAGTTAGCCTTCCATCTCCATCTTCAAGCTCTCACCATCAGTCATCCTCTCCATCACCACTATCGGTATTGAAGAACGAAGAAAACTTGATGAGAAATGAGATAAAAACGTTTTCAGCTAGGTCTCTCCCGAATATATTATTTCTTCTGTCACACTCTTCCTTACGTATTAAAGATTTAGGTTTTAATCAAGGGAAACCTAGCTATAATGGGACACCTGGCCTTCTAACAACCGTGAGAGTAACTCACGTGTGTGAGAACACTTCTCACTACTGTGGGAAGCTTCTCACATTTATGAGAAGCATTTATACCTTGGTTATCATAGAAATGCAACTGGAAGATGGCTTCACCGTGAGAAGGCATGGGTTGTCAAGAAGTATACATGGGAGCTAGATAGTGGGTTCGAGATGCTTGGTTGCTGGGTATCACCATAGCATGCATGGGAGTTGCATGGTGTTAGTTGTTGGCATCATCGTGAGAAGGCAGTTGGTTATCCATAGTAAGAAGTATGTATGGGGACTGTTAAGAAGCATGCATAGGCGTGACTCACTTCTTAGCTACTTCTTTTAATGAATATGCTTTTGGGTCACTTTAGCTCCTTCAATTCCAAAATGTACCTAAAATCAAATATAAGCTAAAGAGAGTATCCTAAGCATTTCTAAGACATTAATCACTAAGTGTAGTAAATCAAATGAATTAACATTTAAACATATGTCAAGTTCCCCCCACACTTAGCTTTTGACCGTCCTCAGGCAAATCGTCAAAATCAAAATCACAAACTAAAACTTTTACTCATTTTCTATATTTCCTAAGAATAGATAATCATAAGTAAAGATAAATGACTTTCAAAACCTATAACAATAACTCAACATTCAAAGCTTCTACTCATGATTAATCAACATTCATCACCCTTAGAAACTAAGTAATCTAGAGGTTGACTTGGACAAAAGATGTTTAAATAAGATATTTCCATAGGTACACTGAAGCATCATTTATAATCACAGCAATCTACAACTTTGTTTATCATTTCATTTCTCCACCACTAAAAGTCACATGCATAATCATGAATCAAAGGACTTTTCTAGGGTTTGCAATATGGGCAAGGGTAAGGTGAGATGTATTTTGGGTAATGTAGCATAAAAGCCATCAAGCTAGTGAAGCAAAAGTAACACTCAATGAGATATCAACCACAAAAGTTAACATGCTTTCAAAACTGGGTACTAGCAGCCATGAAAAATGCAACAACTATGTTTCATAATTCAATTCAACTCTCACACCATAAGCCACATAAACATAACACAAAAAATGATCCATCCAAAACAACATCCTCCTTATATGCAATATATTCAAACATCCAATCAATACAACTTAAGGAGGATAAACTATAAATTAACAACTTTTGACACAATTGTATTTCCTCTTTAAAACTTTTATTCAAACTCACATTTTTTCTTCTTTTCTTTACCTTTTTATTTACTTCACAAATATAAAAGTGATAGAAGCTACATTAACATAAAATTCATAACATGAAATTTTAACAAATATAACCAACTCACATGTATGCATACTCCTATACTTAGGATTTTAGATAATCACATTCATCAAGAATTAACAAATGCTTCACTAACTTTAAGGCTTAGGTAGGGCATTTGGTTAGGTGCTTGTAATGTGGTTCATACAAAAGAAAAGGCTAATAAAGCTCAAAGGGGGTTAGCAAAGGAAAATTCACATAATTGGGTGGACTATTTGGCTAATGTACCTCGTAATCAACAAAGAACACCTAATCATTTTCACAAGAATGCATGTGATAAAAATGTGGTCTTGAATAGACAATCAAAGCAATGTAAGGATATATATATCATGAAGGTCACACATAACAAAAGACAGTAAAACTGATATGAATATATCAGTCTAATATAGCTCAAAAACTCACTGATTTTTGTCTACCACTAGTTGTTGCTCTCTTCTAGAATAATACACATTAACCAATCATATAAGAAAAAGTACATGTTAGGTTATCATGAATTTTTCTAGTCAATTCACACTCTAATTATGACTAAATAATCTTAAAGGCAATAGAAAACAAGAAAAATTTTGAATTTGTTTGTTTGATTTTGAAAACCACGTAAGAAGTCACATAAGCTACAATTAAGATCAAAACATACATAAAAACTAATATCCCTACCCTTACATTTAAAAATTACATTATCCTCTATGTAAAATCAAATGCAAGAAAAGGAGCAGTTTATGAAAATAGTAAATGTGAAAATGTAAATAATAGAAATTAACTTAACTTAGGTTATCTCCCAAGAAGCGCCTTTTTTTTATTCTCGTTGGCTTGACTCCTTGTTTTGTGCATCAAGTGACGCCAGTCCCATCCTCTAGCATCAACACTTCCAAATCCTTCATTTGGAAGCCTTCATAATATGTCTTCAAGTGATGACCATTCACTCTAAATGTCTTGTCAGTTTTGAGAGTCCGTATCTCTACTGCACCAAAAAGAAAGACATGAGTGATAACAAACAGACCAACCCAACGGAAATGTAACTTACCTAGAAATAGTTTTAGCTTTGAGTGATATAGTAGCACTTTCTAGCCCACCGAGAAGCTTTTCCTCGAAATCATTGTACCATGAAAACCCTTTGTCTTCTCCTTATATATTTTGATAGGATTCATTCCTCATCTTCTTTAACTCTTGAAGTTATAACTTTTTATGCACCCCCACATCATCCAAATTCATGTTTCATCTTCTAATAGCCCAGTATGCCTTATGTTGTAATTCCGTTGGTAAATGACATGGCTTCCTAAACACCAGTCTATATAGAGACGTCTCAATTGGTGTTTTGTAAGTCATATTATAGGCCCATAATGTGTCTTCCAGTCTTACACTCTAATCCTTCCTATTCGGCTTCACAGTTTTCTCCAGGATTAATTTGATTTCTCAATTTGAGATTTTAGCTTGCCTGTTGGTTTGGGGATGGTAAGTAATGGAAACTTTATATGTGATGTGATATTTTCTGAACATTGATTCCATCAATTTGTTTCAAAAGTGGATTCCTCTGTCACTAATGATTGCTTTTGGTATCCCGAACCTAGAAAGAATGTTAGCCTTAACAAAATATGCAAAAACCTTTGCATCATTTGTCTTGGTGGCTTTAGCTTTCACTGATTAGAAACGTAATCTACTGCAAGTAATATATAAGTAAAGAAAAAAGATAGAGGGAAAAATCTCATAAAGTCAATACCCCAAACGTAAAAAATTTCACCAAAAAACAAAGGAGTTTGTGGTAATTGATCCTTAGAGGATAGGCTACCTTATTATTGGCATCTACCATAGGATTTATATAAGGTATATGCATCTTTTAACAACGTTCGCTAGTAGAAATTGCTCTCCAAAAATTTATGAGTTATTCTTTTCACTCCAAAACGTCCTCCGCATGCATATGAATGCAGAAGGCTAAGATTGAGGATGTTTCATTTTTCGGTAGGCACTTCTTGATAACTTGATATGCGCAGTGTCTCCAAAGATATGAGTCATCCCATATATAATACTTTGCTTTACTCTGTAGCTTATTCCTCTGAGCCGTTGACAAACCAACAATTAATTCGTTAATAGCTAAAAAATTGATAATATTTGCATACCATGGTGGTGTCATATCGGCAAAAAATAATTGCTCATCTAGAAAGGTTTCTCATAGAGGGATATCATCTTCTTCCTTTATCAAATGGTTGAGATGGTTTGCCACGACGCTTTCTACCCCTTTCTTATCTTTGATCTCCAACAGGAATTCTTGAAGGAGGAGAATCCATTTGATCAACCTTGGTTTTGTTTCTTTCTTTGTGAGCAATTTTCATAAAGCTACTTGGTCAAAATAAACAATCATTTTAACACCTAGTAAATACGATCGAAAATTTTCCAAAGTAAAAAAAGCATATAAGAGTTGTTTTTTAGTAGTTGAATATTCAATTAGGCTGGGTTTATAGCTTTGGAAGCTTAGTAGATGGCATGTAAAGTTTTTCCTACTCTTTGTCCTAGAATTGCCATTATTGCATAATCACTTGCATCATACTTGATCTCAAAAGGAAGGTTCCAATATGGTAGTTGAATCACTAGTGGGGATGTCAGAAGCTTCTTAAGTTTGTTGAATGCTTCGTTACACTTTTCATCGAACTCAAAGGAGACATCTTATTGTAGAAGGTTGCATAGTGGTGTGGCTATCTTTGAAAATTCCTTAATGAACCTTTGGTAAAAACCTACATGTCCAAGAAAAGAACGCACTTCCCGTAGAGTAGAGGGGTAAGGTAAAGAAGAAATAAAATCAACCTTAGATTTGTCTACCTCAATACCTTTAACAGATATAACATGACCTAAACCTATACCTTGTTCCACTACAAAATGACATTTCTCCCATTTCTGGACAAGGTTAGTTTCTATGCATCTTTCCAAAATAGTATCAAGATTCTCAAGACATTCATCAAAAGAAGATCCATATACACTTAAAATCATCTATGAATATCTTAATCATCTTCTCAACATGCTTGAAAAAATATTTACCATACAACTTTAGAACTTAGTAAGTGTGTTACATAATCCAAATGACATTCTTCGATAAGTAAATGTATCGAAAGGGCATGTAAATGTGTTCTTATCCTAATCTTCCAGTGCGGTTAGGATTTTTAAGATAACTTGAAAAGCCATTTAGAAAGCAATAATAGGCATAGCCTGCTAATCTCTCAAGAATATGATCAATAAAAGGAAGGGGAACATGGTCTTTACTAGTTGCAAAATTTAACTTTTTATAATCAATAAATACTCGCCACCCAATTTGCACTCGGTTGGGAACCAAGTCACCTTCCTGATTTGTCACCATGGTGATTCCAGACTTCTTTGGAACCACTTGTATAGACTTACCCACTTACTATCAGAGATCGGGTAAATCACCCCAAAATCGAGAAACTTCAACTCCTCCTTTTTCACAACTTCCATCATTGGAGGATTCAACCTATGCTAAGCTTGTTTTATGGATTTTGCATCCTCCTCTAATAAAATGTGATGCATGCATATGGAAGGGCTTATCCCTTGTATATCCCCGATAGTCTAGGCAATGGCCTTCTTATGCTCTCTCAGCATTCGAACTAGCCTCTACTATTGATTTGAATTCAACTCCACCGAAATGATGACGGGAAGAATTTACTTATCTCCCAAATAAGCATATTTTAGGTGTGTAGGGAGTGGCTTCAATTCCAATTCTAGTGCTTGCACATCAGAAGGTAACAAATTTTGGTGAGAATCAGATAGTTTTAGATAAGTCAAACATACCTTTTTGGAGAGTTTTCTAATGATTCCAAAGTGGCTGCCACTTTCGTTAGCTCCTCTCCCATTTTAACATCTATATTGGCTTTTGCTTCCAATTCCTCGATCAATATCATTTTTAAATGATCCTTACAACTTAATTTAAACATTTCCTATACTAAAGGATCAATCACATCAATAAAAAAAGCACAATGATCATTAAGAGGATGTTTCATGGCATCAAAAATATTGAAATGAATCACTACCCCATCAAATTTCATAACGAGGGTTCCTTTACAAACATCTATCTAGTTTGAGCAATATTAAGAAATGGTCTCCCCAACAAGATAGGTATTAGATTACATGAAGTGACATCATTCATATCGACAATATAAAAATCTGTAGGAAACATTAAATTACTTACCTGCACCAAAACATCCTCAACCACACCATTAGGAGAAGCATTAATGTAGTCAGCCAATTGTATTATCACACTCCTTTGTTTCATAGGACCTAAATTTAAAGAGGCATAAATCAAATGAGAAATTACATTAATTGAAGCAACCAAATCCAACATAGCTCTATTGATCATAATATTACCAATTTTACAAAGAATGGTAAACATACCTATATCCTATCATTATGTAGGCATCTTCATTCTAAAAATTACAAACACATTCTCACCCATCATCACTTTCTCATCACCCCCTAGTTTCCTCTTATGTGTACATAATTCTTTGGAATTTGGCGTACCTTGGTACTTGCTTGGTTTCCTTGAGCAAAGGTGTGTTGACTTCCAGTTTCTAGAAAGTCTTCAATATCTCTTTGTCTTCTCCTCCTTGTTTGGTCTTGTCAATCTACTCGAAAAAGGTGGAGGATTAGTTATAATAATATTGGGATTCTCAAAATTTGCCATTGTACTGGATGACATATTTTCCTGCTTTCCTAATTCCTTCTCGATCTCTTCCTCGTTAGCAGTCCTTAGTGGAGTTTTCTTAGGACCCTCTATCTCTTTTCCTCTCTTTAGAGTTATAACGCTAACATTCTTCGAGTCCACCTCAGGTTGGGATGGTAGCTTTCCTCCACTTTTCTCTTCGATACGATTGAGCCTCACTACCATCTGACCCATTTGATTTTCCAAATTCTACATGTTTCTACATTTTGATTAAGTTGCATCATACTCTATTGAAGCTGTTGTATATTTTGAATAAGTTGTTGCAAAGTCTGATTAAGCTGAAGAATGTTAGCATTAAAGGTTTTGATAAACTCGTCAAGAGATGTACCTGAACTAGGAGAGGAAACCTAGTTCCCTCCATAACTAAAGTTCCTTATAACCGATTCTAAAAGTAATTCTACTACTTGTTCCCTCCATAACTAAAGTTGCAATGATCCTTCCAGCCTATGTTATGTAGCGCCCCCTTACTAGAGGGTACAAACCTAGACGTCCGGAGGTTATTCCGGTACATATCCTACGATAAGGGCGAGCTACGTTCGATCTCTATATTCACTTCACTTGGCATCATATCACTATTCACTTATAAAGTCTATATTGCATCTTTAAACTCTTACTACATGTACATCATCAAAACCTAAAACAAAAGTACTACATGAAAGAGGAAAATATACAAAGTCTATTTAATCTATCCAAAAAGCTCAGCTGACTGACCTTTGAGCCATGAATTCTCTTACCAAACACATTCTACATGGCAGGAAAAGACTCTCAGTGACTAGAGTTGTCTCTCGGCCTTGAAAAAACAACGTTGTAATTTTGGTGAGTTTTGGGAACTCAAATGAGGTAACCATCATCGATGGTTCTCTCAATTCATGCAACACATTATTTCACGTAGCATATAATCACATATTGCACTTTACATAATATCAAAATTTCACTTAGGCATAAGCAAATTCGACATTTCAATCAATCAGACATACTTGATAAAAATGCATATGAGACACCTTTCAATTATTACGTTGTTTTAACTGAGTGTTTGAACTGTCCCGTATCTATTTTAGATACTGGGCTTATTAATAATTATCCCTTTTTTGATGATGATATAGGGCTCATTATACATAGTGAGCCTTAGGCTCCTATTCACTGTTTAAGCTCTAATCGATGGCTACCTGGTCACAACTGTCATTATCTGATTTTGCATTCATGTATAGAATGCATATGCCACAGTTAATCACATTATAAAGCACTTAGGTCTTCACAAAAATACATCTGTAACCTAAAGCTTAAAAATACTTTTCTTAGAGAGACAAAGGAAGGTTAGAGCCTGGAGAGGCTAATATAGCTGATAAAAAATATTTTGTGAGAGAGACCTGAAGAGGCTCTGCAAGTGTAGAAAGAATACTTGTAAAGTTGGAAGAGTATAGTAAAATCTCAGACTAACTCTAAGGACTAGACGTAGCCCAAGGTTTGGGGTGAACCAGTATAAAATCGCAACGTCTATTCTCTAACCCTTATCTTTTAATTTTCTTATTGTTAAACGAGTAGATAATATTACTTGTGATTGTATTGCTTATCAATTTTAGCAAAGTGTTTTAATAATCATTTGAATTTTCATAAAGAACTTCAAAAAATCTCGAAAGATTAATATGTTCGAAAAAAATACACAATTCAACCCCTCTTCTTGTGTAGTTTACATATCATATCAGATTTCTCTATTAACAAGTGATTTACTTCACTATCATGATATGAAACTCATCATTCCCTTAGAGTAAACTTCTTTACTTACATGGAGATAAATCGCAACATTAGAGTCTAAACCATAATCAAGCCACCAACTTGATTATTAAGTTGTGAATCAATTAATTTAGATTTTAATAAAATACATGTTTCCCATACATCTTCATGTAGATGTATATTATTAACAAAGAATCTTGGTTCCTTATGACTAGTTATATTATGCTTATACAAATAAAACCAAACACTTTTTTTTTATTAATAATAAATATTTTCATTAAAAATTGTAATTAGAAGAAGATTCAGTTATATATAAATACACTTTCTTTTCAAGGCTCTATATTTACATAACTCCAATAATCTCCCACTTGCCCTAAAACAAGCTTGACATATTCCTCATTCTTATCCCTTCTAGGTGACCCTCAAAGCTCTTTTGAGACAATGTCTTTGTGAATGGATCAACAAGGTTTTGCTTTGTGGGAATCTTTACCACATTCACCTCTCCATATTATATTATCTCCCTTATATGATACTTTTGCTTAATGTGTTTGGTAGCTTTGTGGTTACGAGGTTCTTTAGAATTAGGCATTGCCCCAGTATTATCACAATAAAGTGTGATTTTTCTGCCTTTAAAGCTAAACTAAACCATTTAGGAACTTGTCGAGCCAGACTACTTCCTTTGTTGCTTCACAAGCAACAACATACTCAATCTCCATATTCGAATCAACAATAGAAGATTGCTTGATACTCCTTCAAACTATAGCTTCACGTCCTAAAGTAAATATAAAACCAGAAGTTGATATCCTTGAATCAACATCTGATTGAAAATCAGAATCTGTATATCCTACTGGAATAAGATTAACTCTTAAGTAAACAAGAATTATCAATCCTAAGTAAAATGTTTGTTTCGCCATGGCGTGGAAGTCTGGCATTCGTTGTCACGGCGATAGACTTGTTTCGCCATGGAGTGGGACTCACAGTTTTCTCCACGGCGATAGACTCATTTTGCCGCGGCGAGCTTCCAAATTTTGATGTTTGAATTTGTTTAATCTTTGTGTTTATTTTTCTTGTTTTTTGTAGGAAAATGTCTCGAACCAAGAACACTTCCTGCCAATCTCCTACCTCTTCCTCTGATTTCTCCCTTTCCTCCCACTCCACCCAATCTTACCATCCATCCCACTCCTTCGCTCCTTCTTCTCAGCCAGTTGATCCCGAGTATACTATCTTAGCTGAGAAGATCGACACTAGGCCGATCCTTAAGGAGCGCCCCTGTAACACCCCACTCCCGTATGACCCGAACCCGACATCGATGGTGATATTCAAGTCCGTGCCCTGCGAGGGTGGCGTGCTCAATCACTCAGTCAAAACTCAGTATAATTTTTTTTATAAAGACAACATACACTATGCAGAAATCAAATAACATACACAATCACCAGTAAGTACAATAACCGGCTCCTTTATAAATACAAATTAATTCAATCCGGTGACTTTACAAATTAACCGAATCATTTGTACAAAAATTCAAAAAATACAATTTTATACAAAATTTATCAGACACTAATGAAGACGCGAACTGATCCCTGACCTCTTCTCTCACTCTCATGCCGTTGCTATACGCACGTTGCCTAACGGGGTATTCTTCTGGGTCCTGAAAAATAATTGCAAATTTTGGATGAGTTTTGCGAACTCAGTGAGTGACCATCATCGA
>JANKYF010000224.1:30610651-30621282 GCA_029829435.1 Erythroxylum hondense | reverse complement strand
ACATAAACCTCTTCATCTATAAAACCATTCAAAAAGGCACTTTTCACATCCATTTGAAACAATTTTATATCATGACATATAGCATATGCAATCAAAATCCTAATAGCTTCTAATCTAGCTACAAGAGCATAAGTTTCATTATAGTCTATTCCTTCTTATTAATTGTAGCCTTGAGCTACTAATATAGCTTTGTTTTGACTCACTCTACCTGACTCATCTAATTTATTCTTAAATATCCATCTAGTTCCTATGATAGACTTTTTAGGACGTCTGGGAACTAAAGATCAAACTTTATTCCTAGTAAATTGGTTCAACTCCTCTTGCATGGCCAAAATTCACGCTTCATCTTGAAGAGCGTCATCAATTTTCTTAGGCTCTATTTCAGAAATAAAATCTACATTTGCTTCTCTTATGAATTTAGACCTAGTTTTCACACCTTCTGAAGTTTCTCCTATGATCAGATTTTCAGGGTGAGAAGATTTATATTTCCAGTCCTTTTTCAGACTAAGTTTTTCAGGAACATCTTCTACTTTTTCTAGAGAAACATCTGATGGTGACACATCTACACTATCAACTAAGGATACTGATAGGGTTTCATTATCAGTATCATTACTTCTATCTGGTTGAGAACCATCATTAAATTTGACATGAATGGATTCTTGAACAGATTTAGAAGTAAGATTATAAACCCTATAGGCTTTAGAAGTAAGATTATAAACCCTATAGGCTTTGGAAGATAATGAATATCCTAGAAAAATTCCAAAATAGACCTTAGAATCAAATTTATCCAAGGTTTCTTTTGTATTCAATATAGTACACTTGCAACCAAATGGATGGAAGTAAGAGATATTAGGCCTCCTTCCCTTCCATAACTCATATGGAGTTTTATTCAACAATGGTCACAGAAGTATTCTATTTTGAATATAACAAGCTGTATTTACAACTTCTACCCAGAAATACTTGGGAAGATTCATTTCACATAGCATGGTTCTTGTCATTTCCTGAATCATCCTATTCTTTCTTTCTACAACTCCATTTTGTTGTGAAATTCTAGGAGCAGAGAAATTATGGAAAATTTCATTCTCCTCACAGAATATTATGAACTTTTCATTTTCAAATTCACCACCATGATCACTTCTAATACTAGCAACAGAAATTCCTTTTTCATTTTGTAACTTTTTGGAAAGAACTTCAAAACATTTAAAAGATTCATCCCTGTGTGACAAAAATAATATCCAACAAAATCTAATAAAATCATCAACAATTACGAGACCATACTTCTTTCCGCCAAGACTTAATGTCCTAGTTGGAACAAATAAATCTATATGTAACAACTCTAAAGGTCTAGATGAAGTTACAATATTTTTAGAGAAAAAGGATGTTTTAACCTATTTTCCTTTATGACAACTTTCACAAAAGAAATCCTTGTTAAAACTTATTTTTGGTAAACCTCTTACCAAATCATGTTTAATCAGCTTAGAAATATGTTTAAAATTAACAAGACCTAGCTTTTTATGCCAAATTAGTTTTTCTTCATTTGTTGATATACCACAAGAAATATTTTGACTTTGCAAATCTTCTAAATTAATCTTATAAATATCGTTTCATCTTTTGGAAGAGAAGAATATGGAACTGTCCTTGTTTTTTATTACACAAGAATTTTGATTAAAGGATACTTCAAAACCAGAATTACATAATTGACTGACACTAATTAAATTATGTTTTAAACCATCAACTAGCAGAACATTATCAATAAATGCAAAGGAATCTTTAGCGATTTTACCGATTTCAATTATTTTGCCTTGCTGGTTATCTCCAAAAGTTACTGATCTTCCCTTCTTATTTTGAAGATCTAGGAATATAGACCTTCTTCCCGTCATATTTCATGAGCATCCACTGTCCAAATACCATTAGTGTTGGATGCTTTTTCCAAGGAAGGAGATCTGCAGTAGATATTATGTTTTTCTTTGGTACCCAGATTTTCTTGGGTCCTTTGGGGTTAGTCTTATAATAATTCACTAAATGATAATAAGACGACTAGTGATTTTTCTTTCTATAAGGAACAAAATTCTTTTTATGAAGAATATCGTTTTTAGTAAACCCTAGACCACTCTTATCATTAGGGTGTCTATATCTTCCTATCATGTCATTCATTTTCTTCATACTTTTGGTAAAAGTTGATAGATCTGCTGAAAGAGTATTGATTCTTTGTTTCAGCTGACTAATTTCTTCGGATCTATCTATAGTTACTCTTTTCTTCATATCGTTTACTTGTTTCTTCAGGCAGACATTTTCTCTCTCTAACACTTCCGTGTTTTTCAATTTTTCTACAAACTTTGTCTTTAACGATCTATACTGCTTTAGTATAACATGTGAATCTTCTAACAACTCTAAATATGCATCTTGTAGTTCATTAAAGTTAGAAGTTACCTCCTCATCACTTTTTTTTCGGCTACCAAGCATATATTTGCTTGATCGATGCTTCTGAATCAGTATCAGACTCAGACAAATCCAAATCTTCCCATATTGCCATTATGTTCTTCCTATTTTCTTTATTTTTCTTTGGTTTTCTTCTCAGCAATGGACATTCAGACTTGTAGTGTCCAGGTTTGTTGCACTCATAGAAAATGATAGATTTCTTCTCGTTCTTGACTTCGTCTTTGCTATTTTTCTTAAAAGAAAACTCTTTGTTTCTTTTTTCTTTCTTCTTCCACATCCGTCTGATCTTTCTCGAAATAAAAGATAATTCATCATCATCTTCGCTTGAATCTTGTTCAGATTCACTGTTATCGTCATTCTTGATTTCTTCAATCTTTAATGCTTTTGATGATGAACTTTTCTTTTTTTGAGTCTTGTGATTCTTTTGTCCAGCCTTTAATGCTATAGATTTATCCCGTCTGGGTTTCTCTTCTGCATCAAGCTCCACTTCATGTATCTTCAAAGAACCAAGTAATTCATCAATCTTCAATATACTCAAGTCCTTGGCTTCTTGTACTATAGTAATTTTAGGTCTCCATCTTTTCGGCAGACTTCTGAGAATCTTTCTGACATGATCTTGATTATAGTAGATTCTCCCAAGATCTTTAAGTCCATTAATGATAGTTTGAAATCGTCTAAACATCTGATCAATAGACTCATTTTCCTTTATCTTAAATAGTTCATACTGGTGTACAAGAATGCTTATCTTGGACTCTTTCACCTGGTTAATGCCTTCATGTGTAATGGATAGAGTGTCCCACATCTCCTTTTCAGTGTTGCATCTATGAACTTTGTTGTATTCACTTCTACTTAAGGCACAACTCAGAAAGAACTTGGCCTTTAAGTTGGAATCTAGCTTTTTGATCAGTCAACCATTTGGTATGTGGAATGGCTTTCCCTTCATCATCCATTGGTATATACGGTCCATTCTCAATGATCTCCCAAAGATCAATGTGTGTTGATTCTATGAAGAGCCGCATCCTGTCCTTCCAACAATGATAGTCTTCACCATTGAATGCAGGAGGTCTTGTGACAGAGACGCCTTCAACTATAAAAACATGTGATTCAGCCATGAATCTTTGTCCTCACTTTGTAACAGTAGTTCTTAGAAACCGTGCTATGATACCAACCAAAGTAAATCACTTGTTAGTATAGTTTTTACGTACAATATACAAAATGCACGAGAAGGGAGGTTAAATTGTGTATTCTTTTCGTGAATACAAGCCCCTTTGATATTTCTTTGAAAACTAAGTTTTTCAAAGCTATTAAATGAATATCACAATGTTTATATAAAAATATCTTCGTGATTAAATTGAAAATAACTTTTATATACTTGTATAAGAACAATAGAAATAAAAGTAGAGAGTTAGAAGATAGAAACGGCGATTTTATCCTGGTTCACCCCAGACCTTAGGCTACGTCTAGTCCTCAGAATTCTTCTGAGATTTCACTATTCTTCTCAAAATGTACAAGTATTCTTTCTCTACAAACCCTCTTCAGGTCTCTTACACCAAGTATTATTTTTCGCTCTCTTAGCCTCTTTAGGCTCTTAGCTTTTCCTTTCTCTCACTAGAAAGATATTGTGAGCTTTTGTTACAGTAAAGATAGCTCTCGTGTTTTGCACAACGAATACAAAATTTTTGTAAGCAATAACTTGAAAGCTAAAAGATTGTTCAGTCTTTGACTACAACTAATATTTATAGCCTAAGTTTCCAACAGCTTCTTGCTTCTTGATAACTGCTTCTTGCTTCTTGTAGAAACCGTTATTCAATTGAGTTCTATAACTAACTCAAACTGCTTTTTTTGTGTTTTCACTTCTTATGTGTTTTCTTCTGTGTTTTCTTTCTTATGTGTTTTCTTCCTTCTTTGTTTTCTTCATGCTTAACACACTTATCAAAACAGTTCATTTCTTTCTAATATTATTATGATTTGATTGTCACCAAAATTATTAGACGTAAAGTCATTTTGACTTAACACATTTACTTCCTCCAAAAAACCTCAAAGGTCCATCTTTACAATTTTACATGAACAATTTTGTTAGTAATCATGTATCCCATGAATTCAAATTATGGCACAATCGCTTCGAACATGTTTCTATAAACAAATTATCTCAATTACCAAATAGGTTTGTTAAAATTCCCAACAATTAAATGTGTGAATTATGCCCATTAGCCAAACAAGAAGGAAAACCCATCCCCCACCACAAAATTGTTTCTACAACCCCATTTGAATTCCTACATTGATGGATCATCCTATTTCTTAACTATAGTCGACGAGTTCTCTAGGGCCACTTGGACTTATCTGAAGGAAGTTGATAGAAGTTCCCATTTCACATTCAATTAAATTGGCAGTTGCTAAACTAAGAAACTATAAGAGATCAGGCGTGCATGATGGATTTGAAGTGGCAGAGAATGCCAACCTTGGTAAAAATCGATTGGGGACATCTCAGTTGCAGTGGAGTTGTGGCAACTCGACGAGAATAATCACTGGATTAATATAATGTGTCCTCCGAAGGGTCATTCTCCCTTTATTTTGACAGGATTAATATAATGTGGATCCCTGGCTTTCTTGAAGCTTGTCGTTTAAGCTGGTCCTTTTTTATCGAGCATGTTTTGTAAAATCACTATTATATTCTGACTTTTGACTACCAATTTTCCCAAAAGAAAGGAATAAATTGCTCAATTTGAAGCCTTGGATTGTGCATAGATAGGATACAGACATACAACTCTATGATTTACAAAGCCAGTCTTGTATGGCAAGGCGTAATGCACGGTTGGGAGTTAGATTTAAATGACTCAATTTCAAATTGGTCATGGGGGAAGTTTCACGTCCATTATCCAACCATCCGCGTATTGCTTCACCCTCGTACGTGAAACCATCGGCAGCCACATTTGGATCATGCATAATTTCCTGCAACCAAAGCACTACTTGTGTAAGTCGCATTTTGGAGACTTGAATATGATAGCAGTCACCGCCTAGGTGAGTGTTGAGCTCCACAGAATATGGTGATGGCATGTTTTGGATCATAAGATGAAGAATCCAGAGGTACCATGCACATTTATTCACTAGAAAATGGGGTGAAAAGATGGGAAAGAAGAGAAGAGCATGCAGAAAGAAAAGAACATGCTTAATATATACCAGACCTGAAAAATGGGGCACAAGAAGAAACTGGGCACCGGCCGCTCTTCCGAGAGATGTAATTGCTCCAACTCTCTTACAAGTGCTGCTGTTAACTCTGGTCTATTCCTACTATTGAGTTCACAAAAGTGCAGCCCCAGGTCCACTAAACGTCTTGCCACAAAAATTGGCCAATCTCCAGCTGATGGGTCCAAAATTGAGGCTAATTTCCCACGAGATACTGTTCTGCGCACCTCACCTACCAATCCAACTGGAGGCCTTCCGGTGAGTAGCTGAAGTATAATAACACCAAAAGAGTAGATATCAGACCTGGGAGTCAAAACTCCAATCCTCTGAAACTCTGGGTCTGTATACGGAAAAGTACCCTTTGGTTCAGTGCTCGTACGGAAGCTTGGGCAATAGAGAGTGTCCTCTGTTACCAGTCTACAAATCCCAAATTCACATATTTTGCAGCTAAGTTCAGAATCAAGTAAAATGTTTTGGGGTTTCAGATCACCATGGACAACCTTTTCTGGTTTGGATGAGTGCAAAAAGCAAAGAGCACTGGAGATTTCAGCTATGATACGTGACCGGATCTTCCATGTCAAGGGGGCAATATTACTTTTCGAGAACAAGCGGTCATGGAGACTGCCATTGGGCAAATACTCATAAACAAGAGACCATGTTTCTGGACATGCACCAAGCAAAGTCACGAGATGAGGATGCTGTAGCTTTCCAAGAACTTGAACCTGCACAAACAATTACTGGTGTTTACCTGATATTCACTTAAGGCCAAAAGCAGTAGAGAACTAGAGGCACACATTCCTATGTTTTGAACACTGAATACCTTGTTCCCTGTATTATTGGGTTGTAGTTAAATTAGACGAATGATGTTGCATAGCATTTAATGCAGAAGGAACCAAATAAAAGCAAATTATGTGGTAAACAGGGCTTTTCCTCCAAGCCCACAAAGAACTGTTTAGGAATCTTTGGACCTTGATGCATCCTTCTTATGCCTATAATGCTCCATACAAATTAAAATGGACATTCAAGTAACCGTAATATATGTAGTTGACCAAAGTTCTCCCTTTTATTAGTATTTAAGTTGTTAAGACTAAAGATTTTCTCAGCACTTAAATCATACACGTTTTCTCACACTTCAGCACATTCAATGCATGTATAGGTAAACTCATGGAGAAATTGACCAATGAAATAGACCCGTATCGATTCACAAGTAGATGACTTATACAGAATGGATGCACGTTATAATCCTTTATTCCTGTCAGGACACCTTGTTAGCCAACAAGTTATATGCTTTTGGAGCAGGGACACATTATCTGACCTCTTTATGAAACTCTGACTGCCCTTGCATGTTGTGTGGATGCAGCTGCTTTATAGCAACAGTTCTACCCAACATTTCACCTTTGTAAACACATCCATATCCTCCCTGCCCTAGCTTGAAACTGTCAGAGAAATTGCATGTTGCAGTTTGCAAATCAGCCAATGAAAATTCTGCCAATTCAGGCAACTCATCAATAACCCCAATAAAATCGTTGCAGCTTGCAGCTCTATCTTGCCCACGACTTCTCCACCTTTCCAGCCAATGCACAGCTTCCATTTTCTGTCGTTGAATTCTATGCTTTTCCTGCTGTAGAGATGCAATGGAGGCTTGGATTAGTTTCAGTTCTCCTGAAGCTTCGTCACACCTACGATTTGCTTCCTGTGCACGACTGTCTAGAAATGCAATATTTCTCATGGTCCTCTGCAGCTCTTTAGAATTTTCTTCTCTCTCTTCTAGAAACTTTTCTCCTTCCTGTATTATATTACTCAATACATCCTCAGCTTCTTTCCTAAGATTTACTTCCAGTGCATAAGCTGATTCAAAGATTTTAACCTGAAGAAAGTAGGAAGCAAATGCCTATCTTGAGAAGAACAACAATATGAAGCACGTCTTAACCTCCAAAAGAGTCAAAAATTCATGAAAACTTCAAAATATTGATCCAATTTTGCAAGGTATTGTTATCTCAACATGTTGGAATCATTATTAGCAGCATGATAAGCAAATCAATGGAATCGTAAACAACATTCACGTTCACCTTGTTGATGAGTTCCACAGCTTCAAGTTCCAATTTTCGCCGCTTCAAAAACTCCTCAAACGCTTCATTCGTTGATACTGCCACATGTATCCTAGTTTCTGTGAGCCAAATATAGAGACTTTCTTCAACCATTTTATCAGAAACTGATGACACCGTTCTTTCAGCAGTAGTGCAAAAAGAATTAGTGTTATTACATTTTGAATTTTGGAAATGGAGAAAATATCTACTTGAACATCTAGATAGGGGCAATGATATTGGTATGTCATCCAAAGTTGATCGATTCTGAATCCAATTGCTAAATCCATAACAAGTTACACTCGTAGAAGAATTTGATCGAAGCAACTCTGGGTTTAATGGCAATTTGCTACTACTATATCTCACTGATTTTGATCTTAAAGCATTTGTGCTTGCACCACTTGTAGGACCACATTCCACCGAAGAATTAGATACATCACTAGCTTCTCTTGTCCAAATATGTTTCCCTTTGTTGACAAACAATATTTCACAAAACAAAGGAACATTTTTCGCAACATATTTTGCTTTACTGGAACCTCTTTTCATCTTTATACAACTGCAAACACGGCACCAAGCATCAATACATTTTCATTGTGCAAAACCTTGCAAACATCACAAAGTTAGATAAAAGGGAAAACAAAAACAGTCAAAAGTGAAGAGAAATTTTCAATTACATCAATGACAAATACAAAAAGATGCAACTTTATAACATGAAGACCTAACTCTACAGTATACAACTTTACCCCTAAGCAAGATACCTAATTTTTAAAATGCTCTGGTGGTATGTTTAAGATAAAATAGGTTGAAGGGCAACATCAAGAAGTTTAATCCTTTTTGCAATATGACAGGAAAGCAGTAATACTTTTAGATAATTTGAGATGAGGGTATTAGCTTAGAATTTGCAATGAAGACAGTTATACAGAATATCCTCAAACCAAAGTTGCAAATAGGATGAAAAATAACTACGCATGTTGCCTCTGCAGAAAGCTACTGATTTTGATTATGAACTTCAAAAGTAAACTACAGGAATGGTCAATTGACCCACTTTTCTGGAATATCTCCCATAACGAGCTTCCTGACTCCATTTTTCTTTACCAAGTCTATGATCCCCTTCTGCACTTGGTCAGACTCGATTGAGATTATGCCTGCTTGAACCTGCAGAAATTACTAATTTCTCTAAGATGACTCCAATAAAGATCAAAGTTTTGGGAAAAGCTTACTAAAACTAAGATGACTCCAGTAAAGAACATTGTTTTGGGAAAAGCTTACTAAAACTACAGAATCCAAATACACAACCATATGAACGCCCAAAAAATAGAAGAGGACTGAAAATTGCTCTTAACATCAGCATTATTTTATTTTATTTTCATCTAATGGTTTTGAGTATTAGCTACAAGGTATGAACACTTTTCTTTTGAAAAATGCAAAAATAAAAAAAGGCAATTCAACTGTTCAGTGATACAAAACAAGCCAACAAGAATGAAAGCTGTATGAAATTTCAATAACTCCATTCGACCGGGGTGGTAAACATGGTGCCTTTGTCCAGTACTTGAAATGTTTGCACAGTTCATTAACCAAAAACAAAAAATGATGCTATACAAGTTATGAATCACTGGAGAGCTCATACCGATACAGAAATTTTCTATTGAACAGTACATAGAACAAAAAAAAATCTCATGGATTCTAGCAACTGTGGTATCTGCACATAGAAATTGCGTTATGGACATGAATTTGTATGAGATAAGACACCTTTGCTCTATGGAAAATGCTCAAGTATTCATCTAAGAGGTTCCTTGTCTGTTCCCTTTCTTCTCTCCTATACGCTGTCAGAACTTCTTGATTTGCTTGACTAGCAGGCAATTTCCCCACTGCAACAAATTCAAGGTATCAGACAACTTTAAACAATTTATAGAAGTCCCAATTCTTTAAATATCGAAACTAATACAACAGCAATTAGAACAAATTGCAAGCAAACACACATACATACGCACATACACACACACACACACACACACACACACACACACACACACACACACACAGAGAGAGAGAGAGAGAGAGAGGGCGAGAGAGAGTTTTACGTAGAGTTGGGATCATATGAGAAGGTTGGTGAACATGAAGTATACAAATTTCTCGACTTCGGTATCGTTTAAGAACCCATTGAAGCAAGCTCACAGCTTTTTCCACAGATTTTCCAACAGCCACATACACCTTTTCACCACCACCACTGCTGTTACCTTCTTCAACAATATCTTCCAACTTGGAACTCACCGTCCGGGGAAACCCGAACTGCAAACCGCCAATGGACGATAGCTCAGAAATGGGTTCCCGGCCCATGTTTGGATGAAGCGGATGCACAGGTTTTATGAGCTGGAGCTCCATGGTTGTGGAGAAGGAGAGAGAAGTGTGAAGAGTAGAGATGGTGTTTTTTGCGGTTGTTCCCAGTCGATGTGTATTTTTAAGTGCGGCATGTGGTCAGAGAGATGGTATCGAAAAAGTGAGATTCGTGGGAATTGAAAATAATTTCCATTCTATTTGGCCTTAGTTGAGAAGAAACTAGGATCGACTGCTTGACTTTTGGTGTAATGTTGACTTTTCGAGAGAGAGAGAATGAGTTAGAAGAAAACCGATGTGTGTTGTGAATTTCTAATTATAATAATTATCGTGTTGGTGAGTTAGTAAGGAGCTCTTTTGGTTTAAATGAGGTCATAGGTTTAAACCGTCTTTATATATATAGCTGTTTAAAATTTGAGTCCAGAACTTTACCTCTTATAAGAGACTTGTCTGACTCGAGCGAAAATTAGTTTGAGAGTGAATAACTTAAAAGTACCTTCTCATAATTAGAACTTTTTTAAAATATCTGGTGGACAACAAAAATAATCTAATTATAATAACAAATTGGAACAGTCTCTTTACTATAATTAT
>JANKYF010000224.1:29972448-29983694 GCA_029829435.1 Erythroxylum hondense | reverse complement strand
ATATTCAATGTAATCCGTAATTGTTATGTTGAAATTCATTTGTAGCAACTAATGATTCATAATCATTAGGGATAACATAACCTAGGTTAAAAGGCTCATCGTATGTGGTTGTTGCCTTGATTAATCGATTTTCTTAATTCGCAATGCTAATACCCAATTAAATCTAGAGATCATATCCTAGGTCATTCGGTGGTTAGGTTTAATTAATGACAATATCTTGATTAAACACTACTAAAGGAAAAAAAATCAGGTTAATTATTAACCCACGATTAATAGTTACTAGGAGAGGTTTGAGAACAACAATTCAATGAAATATGTTTAATTAGGGTGTAAGTCGATGATTGAACTAAGGAATCAGATCCCTACTGTTCTAAACTAAGGAAGAAATAAAGAAGATTATATAAACCCATAAGAGGAAGAGATCGGGCTCTAACACTGAAGCTCTATCCTTCTCACCTTTATCATTTTTTACATGTTTTCTTTAAATTGCTTTTGTTAGTTATTTTAGCTTTATTTTATTTTCTTATTTTTAAAACCAAAACCCCCTAAACCTAAACATCAATTAATTTCATTTTAACAACTTTACACACACTCTTTATAGGATTAACCTAGACTTACCACCGATATAGTAGTACTCTAGTTTTTATTTTAACTAGCGTAACGACGCGCTGTCAATTTTGTCGTTGTTACTTGGGAGTCGGTGTTTAGATTTTGTTTTCGATTTTAATTGGTGTTTAGTATATGTTTGTTCATAATTAGGTTATTTTGCATTTATTTTATAATCTTTTCACCTTTTGTTTCATGTTTGTGAAAAAACTTTTGACATGGACAAAAGTAATTTCATGCATAATTCTTATTCTTAATCCTATAACCAAGGTTGGACTAATCAACCTAACTTTAGTTATGGATAGGATAACCATCAAAATTACTTCTTTGGTAGTTTGTAGGATGTAAACCAATTACCGTATAGACCAGAAGTTTCTTATTGCAACTCAGGTACACCTCTAGACGAATACGACTATATCAAGACCTGTAATGCTATCAATCTTCAATTTCAACAGGGTATGTAGTAACTTCAAGAGTGTATATAGCAAATCCAAAAGGATATCCAACAATTGCAGTAGGATGAAAGGCAATTTTGGTCTTGTTTCCAAAGTTGGGAGAGCCAACAAAACTTAGTTATAGCCTTGGAAGCATTAGTTGGTGATGTCACTACTAACACATTACAATTTTAGTAGGATGTGAAATGGTTTCAGCAAGATGCATAGCCTCGATGGGCAGATATCACTCATCTAGAATCACAAAGCAAAGAGGAGCAACCATTTCAACCCGAGGTATACCCTATAAATATTAGTGCAAAGACCTTACAGAGTGATGAGGAGCTTGAGAATCTAGAGTTGAATACTCAAGGAATCATTTATATGGAAGAAGTTGACGAGTCGCTTGAAGCAGAAAAAGATACATCTTTAAGCTCGAAGGTAAAAACTGAGTTCATAATTATCGTTGAGACTAACTCTTTACCTTTACCTAATAGGTTAGATGAATTAAATAGAGAAGAAAAAAGTGAAGAGACATTCGAGATCTTTCAAGAAAGCATGGACTTAATAAAGATCAAAAGTCTAAAGATAAGGAGGACACTAAATGGAAATGATGATCAACTAAGGCCTTACCCAGAATAACCTCGTGTGGAAGTGACGTTAACTGTAACACTTAAAGATCACAATTTTGTCACATGAGGAAAGTATAGAGTCAAGCTAGCGACTCCAAATAAAGGCACTTCTTGGGAGGCAACCCAAGGGAAGTAAATTTATTTTCTTTAATTTTTTTATTTCTTTTTTTATACATGTGCGTTTTAATATTGGCATGTTTCTTGCTTTTTTAAAGTTTCAATTAAAATGAGAGAAAGAATAAACAAACAAACAAACAAAAATTTTCTCATTTTCTATTGCTTATAGGATTATGTAGTCATGATTAAAGGGTAGATTGACTAGAGAATTTCGTAGCAACTTTAGCATGTACTTTTAATCTTGTGATTGTCTATATGCATTATCTTTAGAAGAGTAGTGACTAGTGGTAGACAAAGCCAGTGAGATTTTAAGCCCTTATAGACTGACACATTCATATGAGTCTCGTTGTCTTTTGATAATATTTGACCTTCATAACATGTGCATCCTGATTTTGCCTTGAACTTCTATTCAAGATCACATTTTTATCACATACATTAACATAGAAATGATTAGGCATTCTTTGTTTCATGAACTACATTAGTCAAATAGCCTACCCATTATATCATTATCCTTTTGGGAAGCCCCTTTGAGCTTTATACCTTTTCTTGTTGTATTAACCACATTACATGCCTTTAAACTTAACCAAATGTCCTACCTAAGTCATAAAGCTAGTGGAGCATTTGTGATTGTTGAGGTTGTGGATGTACAAAAGTATAAGAGTGGGAGTGTACATATGTGTGGGTTGGTTATAATATTGGGATGTTATTTTATGTCTTACCATTGAAATTCTCATGTTAATGTAGTTTCTTTTAATGTTTATAAAAAAAGAGAGAAAAAGAAAAAGGAAAAGAGAAAGGAAAAGAAAAAAGAAAAATAAAAAAATGTATAAATTTAAATAAATGTATCAAGGAGGAAGTGCTTAATTGTTGAAAAGTTGTTTATGATTAGTCTATCCTCCTAAAGTTGTATTGAATGGGTTATTTGAGTATGTTAGATATGAGGTGGATGTTGGCTTGGAAGATTCACTCTTTGTGGTTTCAATGTATTATCATCAATTATATGAGTAATTCGTTATAATTGGTTATGCTTTATGTAATTTATAGTATGAAAGCTTAAATTGAGTTGCAAAATACAGTTGTTGCATTCGTCATAGTTGGCAATACTTAGTTTTGTATGAACGTTAACTTTTTCACTTGATTTCACATTGAGTGTTGCTATGCTTCACTAACTTCAATGACTTTTATGCTACTTGACCCAAATACATCTCACCTTACCTTTGCCCACATTACATCCTTGAAAAGTCCTTTGATCTATGATTTTGAATGTGAACCTTTGTGTTGGAGAAATGAAATGAAATGATCATTAATGGTGTTGAGTATACGTACCTGTGGATATATTTTAGTAAACACATTTTTCAAGTCTACCATTAGATTGCTCAGTTTTTAATGGTATTGAATGATGATTGATCATGAGTAAAAGCTTGTAATATTGATTTTTCAAAGTCATTCATCTTTGTTTATGATTATGTAGTCTTGGAAAATATAGGAATTGATGAATGTTTTGGGTTTATGAGCTTAATTTTGATGTTTTGCCCGAGGAAAACCAAAAGCTAAGTGTGGTGGAAATTGATAATTGCTTAATTGATTATGAAATTATTCCATAACACTTAGCGATTAATGACATGAAATTGCTCAAGATATTCACTTTGACTTACTAGTTATTTTAGGCATAATTCAGAAGCAAAGAAGTTAAAGTAGTCGAAAGCACGATATTTGGGCTATATTTTGAAGATTAATATTCACTTGTCTTCATGGAGTAAGAAGAAGAAAATTAGAGTAAGAGAAGATAAGAAAAATGAAAACACAAAGAAGTAAAATTAAAGTTGCTCATGGCATGCAGCTGGAAAAATAGAGAAGTGGAAAACCTGTGCATACCATGCATGTTTTAACATGAATTTAAATGAGTAATGGTATGATGATGGATGGCTGTGGTAGCAACAATTGAAGCCAAATCATATAGCATGCATTATGTGGAAAGTAAGTAAAGTGTGTGTTTCATGCAGAAGATGACCAATATGACAATGTATATGCCAGCAGATGGAAGAGAAGCAAAACGATAGCGAAGCATAAAGAAGACACATAGTAAGAAGCAAGTAAAACGACGTGTAAGAAGAGAAAAAGTATGAATAAAACAATGCACAAGCCAAGTGAGGAAAGTAGTAAAAAGTAGTGGTCCATAACCAAAACACACAGCACCACATAGACCAAAATGCAACGTAGCAATAAGGAGCAACAATCCATGCCAAAACGTAGTCATTTGGTAATGAAAGAAATGTAGACCTTAGGAAAGAAAACGTAGACGTAGAGGAGACGTAAGAAGAGGGTTTTAAGTATTGGGTTTTTAATAGAAGGGTGGAGAATAACAGTAGTGGACAAAACAGAGGAGAAGAATCTTCAGCTATAACATATTTGTGGGGGCTGAAGCATTATTTTTGCGAGCAAGCTCTCAATCTTAAGAGACCTATGGTGTGGTAGCTTTCCCAACGCAAGTTCGGAAGTGACATCAATGCCAACGACCTGAGTTAAATGTATTTCTCTTTGTATTTGTTATTTTCTTTCTCTCTTTAGAAATTGATTGTGTTATCAGATGCATATGAATTTAGGTTTTGTGTATGGATAATTGTATTCTTTTTATCGTTTGATTATTTGTGTATGATGTATTGGGTATTGTGAAAAGATGATTTTATTGCATTCATTGGATAGCTTTATTACAAACTCTTTGCTAGAATATTTAATGTAATTCGTAATTGTTATGTTGAAATTAATTTGTAGTGACTAATGATTCGTAACCATTATGGATAATATAACCTAGGTTAAATAACGCACCGTATGTAGTTGTTACCTTGATTAGTTGATTTTCCTAATTCGTAATGCTAGTACCCAATTAAATCTAGAGATCATATCTTAGGTTAATCGGAGATTATGTTTAATTAACGATCGTATCTTGATTAAGCATTACTTAAGAGAAAACTCGGGTTAATTATTAACCCATGATTAATAGTTGTTAAGAGAGGTTTGAGAACAACAATCAATAAAATATGTTTAATTAGTGTCCCCACTGAATTCCCCACCTTTATCATTTTTTTACATGTTTTCTTTAAATTGCTTTTGTTAGTTATTTTAGCTTTATTTTATTTTCTTATTTCTAAAACCAAAACTCCCATAAACTAAGCACCAATTAATTTCATTTCAACAACTTTAGACACACTCTCTGTAGGATCTACCTAGACTTACCATTGTTATAGTAGTAGTCTAGTTTTTATTTGAATAGCATAATAATGTGATGTCATTGATCCCTTTTCCACTTCATAATGCAATTGTCCAATTAAATTTAGAGAGCATGTTCTAGGTTACTTGGTAGTTAGGTTTAATTAATGAGCGTCTTTTAATTAAAAACGACTTAAGGGAAAATTAATAAAATGTGTTATTAGTCCACAATCAATGGTCCTAGGAGAGGTGTGAAAGAATTATAACAATGAGATTTATTTAATCGTGTGTAATCCAAGATTGATCCAAGAACTGGGTTTTACACATATTAGACACTTTTCTCATCTTTGATTATTTTCAATAAATTGCTTGCATTAATTTAATTTTTATTTTGTTTCCTCGATTGTATCAACTCAAAACCCCCTTTTATTTCCTTTCAATCAATTATTTTCATTATGATAATTAACCAAACATTGCTTGTGGATACGATCCTGACTCACCACAGCTACAAATTTTTAGTGTATAGAATTATGTAAATTTTGCAGTGCACTCGACACGCACTGTCAAATTTTGCCATTGTTGCCAGCAAGTATGGTGATTTAATTTCCTTTTTTGATTTGTGTTGGTGTTTTATGTATATATCTGTTTATAATCATTTCTTTTAGCTATTTTCTGATTTTTTTAACGTTTGTTAGTGCTGATGTATGGTAGTTACCTAATCTCCTCATGGAGAACCTGTACAATTTGATTTAGAGATCAAGAGGACATTGTGAAAATTAAGAAGAGGAGCAAGAATAATTTCGAAAGTAGAAGCTGAACTTGAATTCAAATAAAAAATGAAGACTCCGAGAATGCTAAAGGAGTTGGCTGCACCAGACTTAACCTAATGACCTTTATGCATTACATTTCTTAATTTTGCTGAGCATGTTACTTTTAAGCTTAAGTCTAGGTTAATAAATTTGTTGTCTAATTTTCATGATCTTGCAAGTAAGGATGCACTTAAGCATCTCAAGAAACTCAATGTAGTGTGTCTGAGCATGAAGCCTCCAAAGGTGACAAATGAGTAAATCATGTTGAGAGCTTTTAAGTTCTCACTGAAAAATGCAACAAACGATTGGTTATTTGATTTACCTACTGGAAGCATGAGCACTTGGATAGAGATGAAGTGGATATTTTTGGAAAAATATTTTCCCGTAACAAAGACAGTAAGTATACGAAAGGAAATTTGTCGCATATTGAAAAATAATGGATAATCCCTTTACGAGTACTGAGAGCACTTTAGGAAGTTATGTTCTAGCTGTTCTCATCACAACATACTTGAGCAACTTCTTATCTAGTATTTCTATGAAGTATTGTTACCAATGGAGAGGAGGCTAGTTGATGCAGTGAGTAGTGGAGTACTGTGTGAGAAGACTTCCATTGAAACCAAGATTTTACTTAAGCATATAGCCGCTAATACTCAACAATTTGGCACTCACAATGATGTTTATTAGTAAACGAGGTAAGTACTTCATCTATCGAAAATCATTTAGATAAGCTAATATCTTTTGTTAGATAAATTATAGTTGGGCAGGCACAGGTAAAGGCATGTGGAATATGTTCAAACATGAGTCATTAGACTGATGGAAGTATGGAATACGTGAATACTGCAAGAGGGAATTTTCCTAACCGGTACAACCTGTACTCTCAAACACATAACCCATGCTGGAGGGCTCATCCCAACTTGACATAGGTGAGAATGTGTCTGTGATTTTTAAGAAAATGATGCCTCCAAAATCTTGGGATCTAGGTATGTTAACTATTTCCTACAAAATTGGTAACACTGTGATTAATGTGCTTCCTTGAATTTTTTTCCCTTTTAAAGAAACAAATGTTATCATCTAATTAGATGACCACACTAACACTTACCCTAATGGTATGGTTGAGGATGTTTTGTTGAAGGTGAATAAGTTAGTATTTCCTACAGATTTTTATGTTGTTAATATGAACGATGCCATTTTGTGTAATCCAATACTTATCTTGCTGGGGAGATCGTTTCTCAATACAGCTCAAACTAAGATAGATGTTAATAAAGGTACCCTCACGATGGAATTTGATGGGCAAGTGATTCATTTTTACATTTTTGATGCCATGAAACATCCTCATGATGATCATTCTATTTTCCCTGTTGATGTGATCGATTCATGGTGTAGGAAATGTTTAGGTTGAGTTACAAGGATCACTTAGAAACAGTCTTTACTGAGCATATGGAATCAAAAGGCAATAATGATTTTGACATAAGAGAAGGGCTGATTGAAGTGGCAGTTACCTTGGAATCATTGGAGCACTCTCTAAAATGGTATAATTTGGCCCTCTATGCATTTATTCGAATCTTACCAGAAGTTGCTACCTTATGATGTGCAGGAACCTAAAGTGGAACTAAAGCCACTCCCCATACACCTTAAGTATGCCTATTTGGATGATAAGTAGACTCTCCCAATTATCATTTTGATAGAGTTGACTTTAGAACAAGAAGACAGGCTGGTTTGAATGTTAAGGGAGCATAAGAAGACCATTGGATGGATTGATCATAGATATCCAAGGAATAAGCCCTTCTGTATTCATGCATCATATTTTATTTAAGGAAGATGCCAAATGCACAAGGTAGGCTCAACATAGACTGAATCCTCCATTGATAGAAGTCGTGAAGAAGGAAGTGTTAAAGGTTCTCGATGATGTGGTTATACCCAATCTCTGACAGTAAGTGGGTAGGTCCTGTTTAGACGGTTCCAAAGAAGTCTAGAATCACAGTTGTGACCAATCAGGAAGGTGAGTTAGTTCCCACCTAAGTTCAAACCCGATGGCGAGGTTGTATTGATTATAGGAAATTGAAGTCAATGACTCCTAAATATCATTTTCCCCTACGCTTTATTGATCAAATGCTTAAGATATTGGTTTGTTATGACTATTATTGTTTTATAATGGCTATTTAGGTTACTTTAAAATACCAATTGCACCAAGAGACCAAGAAAAGACCATCTTCACATGCCCATTTGGTACATTTTCTTACTGAACGATGTCATTTGGATTATGCAACGCACCCGCCACATTCTAAAGATGTATGGTAAGCATTTTTTCCAAGTATGTTGAGAAAATCATTGAGGCATTTATGGATGATTTTAGTGTTTACAATTCCTCCTTTGATGAATGCCTTAAGAGAAAATCTTACTCTTAGCTTCGAACGATGCATTGAAACTAACCTTGTGCTAAAAGGTATATTTTGAGGGCATGTTATATCTATTAGGGATATAGAGGTGGTTAAATCTAAAGTTGGTCTCATTTCTCCTTTACCTTACCCCTCAAATGTGCGGTAAGTGTGTTCTTTTCTTGGTTATGCAAGTTTTTATCATAGATTCATCAAGGACTTTTCAAAGATAGTCGCACTGTTTTATAAGCTATTGTAACAAGATGTCTCCTTTGAGTTTGATGATAAGTGTAAGGAAGTCTTTAACAAACTTAAAAAGTTGTTGACATCCCCATCGATGATTTAACCGCCAGATTGGAGCCTCCCCTTCGAGATCATAAGTGATGCAAGCAATTTTGCAATAAGGGAAGTTCTAGGATAGAGAATGGGCAAGGCTTTGTATGTCTTCTATTAAGCTTCGAAGACTCTTAATCCAGCTCAATTGAATTATTCAAAAACCAAAAAAGAAATTTTATTTGCGGTTTTTGATTTAGAAAATTTTTAGTCATATTTGCTTGGTGTTAAAGTGTTTATTTATTCTAATCATGTAGCTTTACAATACCTACTCATGAAGAAAGAAGCAAAATTGAGGTTGATCAGATAGATTCTCCTCCTTCAATAATTCCACTTGGAGATAAGAAATAAGAAGGGGCAAAAAATTTAGTTGTCGATCACCTCAGCTGCTTGATAAAAGAAGAAGATGACATCTCTTTACGAGAGACATGTCAAGATGAACAACTATTTTCTACCTAGTTGACACCACCATGGTATATGGATATTGTAAATTTCTTAGTTACTAATAAATTACTTGCTAGCTTGTCAACAGCTTAAAGGGATAAATTAAAGAATGAAGTGGAGTATTATGTTTGGGATAATCCGTATCTATGGAGGCATTGTGTAGATTAACTCATAAGGAGGTGTGTACCAAAAAGTGAAACATCTTTTATCTTAGCCTTTTGCCATTTGTATATGTGTGGAGGACACTTTGGAGTAAAAGGATGGCCCATAAAGTTTTGGAGAGTGGTTTCTGCTGGCCCTCATTGCTCATGGATGTATACATCTTCTGCAAGTCACGTGACAAGTGTAAACGGTTAGGTAACTTCTATTCTTTTCTATGAAATTTTTTATGTTTGGGGTATTGACTTTATAAGACCTTTTCCCTTATCTTTTAGTTTAATTATATATTGCTTGTATTCGATTATGTTTCCAAATAAGTGGAAGCTAAAGCCACCAGAACTAATGATGCCAAAGTGGTTGTAGATTTTCTTAAAGCTAACATCCATTCTAGGTTCGAGATGTCAAAGGAAATCATCAGCGATATAGGAACCCATTTTTACAACAGGGTGATGGAAACATTAGTCAAGAAATATCACATCATGCATAATGTTTCCACTTCTTACCATCCCCTAACTAACGTATAAGTTGAAGTGTCAAATCAAGAAATTAAAAAAATCATGAAGAAAATAGTTTAGCCCAATATAGAAGATTTAAGTGTGAGGTTGGAAGACGCACTATGGGCTTATAGGATGGCTTATAAAACACCAATTGGGATGTCACCATATAGACTGGTGTTTGGGAATCTGTATCACACTTTAGTGGAATTGCAACATAAGGCATATTGGGTTATAAAAAATTCAACATAAATTTGGATGATGCGGGTGTGTATACGAAGTTGCAACTCCAAGAGTTGGAGGAGATGCAAAATGACTCCTATCAGAATGCAATGATATATAAGGAAAAGATGAAGGCCTTTCATGACAAGATGATCTCAAGGAAAAGCTTCACGGTGGATCAAAAAGTGCTGCTTTATAGCTCCATTCTCAAATTATTCCCAGGTAATTTATGTTCTTGTTGGGTTGTTCCATTTATTGGTATTCATGTCTTTCCTTTTTGTGCAATATAGATACAAATTCTAAAAACTGATAAGACATTCAAAGTGAATGGTCATCACCTGAAATCGTATTACAAAGGCTTCCAAACAAAGGATATGGAAGTGTTAATGATTGAAGATGTGAATGACATCACTTGATGAGAGCAACATGGAGTCGAGCCAGCGATAGTAAACAAAGGGGATATTTGGAAGGCAAATCAAAAGAAGTTGATTTCTTTTTATTACATTTTTGCATTTACTATTTTTGTTAAATTCTCCATTTCTTACATTTGATATTACATTAGGGACAATATATGTTTTACGTGTGGGGGTGGGGTTCTCAGTTTTTATGATATTTTTAAGCTTAATTGTTACTTATATGGCTTTAATTGTTACTTATGTGGCTTCTTAGGCGTTTTCAAGATCAAACAAACAAAATTAAACATTTTCTCCTTTTCTATTGCTTTAAGACTATATAGTCATAATCAGAGTGTGAATTAACTAGAAAAATCCATGGTAACTTTAGCATGTACTTTTGCTCTTGTGATTAGTCAATATGCATTATCTTTAGAAAAGTAGTAATTAGTGGTGGACAAAAGCTAGTAAGATTTTGAGCGTTATAGACAGAAACATCCATATTAGTTTCATTTTCTTTTATTTATGTGACCTTCATGACATAAACATCCTAACTTTACATTGATTTTCTATTTAAGACCACATTTTTATCACATGTGTGAACATGAAAATGATATAGACATTCTTTGTTTTTGCAAGCTACATTAGCCAAATAGCCTACCCATTGATATGAATCTTCCTTTGTTAAACACCTTTGAGCTTTTTACTAGCCTTTCTTTTTGTCCTATCTACATTACATTCTTTAAACTGGACCAAATGCCCTACCCCAAGCCTTAAAGCTAGTGGAGCATTTGTTAATTGTTGATAACTGTGGATGTAAAAAAGTATAAGTATCTGGTGGTGCATATGTGTAGGATGGTTATAATTATTAGAATGTCATTTTATATCATATTAATGAAATTCCCATGTTTATGTAGCTTCTTTAAATTTTATAAAAAAGATAGAAAAAGAAAAAATGATTGAATACAAGATTCAAGGAGCAAACACCTTTTTTTTAAAAAAGTTGTTAATTATTGGTTTCTCCT
>JANKYF010000224.1:29634065-29644523 GCA_029829435.1 Erythroxylum hondense | reverse complement strand
ATTACTATTTTTTAAAATTCGGGCTATAATAGAAAAAATTAAAAATTTGAGCATTTTATTGTTACTTTTTAAAGTTCAAGTTATAATTAAAAATTTGACGAAAGTTTAGATTTTTTAAATAATTAACCCTAAAACAAAATAATGCTCTACTCTTACATATAATTGAGCTAAATTTGATAAACAATGCACTTTATAATCTTTTGTCATTTTTGTGTTGATGATTATAGGTTTTACAACTGAACAACATAAGAATGTAATTGTTTTTTTTTTCTCTCCTTCTTCCTCTTTATTTCCAATTTCCCCGAAACCAAGATGATTGTTCAGATTTGGAGCTTAATTGTAAGGATATATTAACATTGGTTAATTAGAGAAAGCGTGCCCGAAATCTCCTCGAAAGGTGGATTCATTACCATTGTTTACTTAATCCTTCACGTGTCTCAGTCAACGTGATTCTGACAATTGGTTGCTTAAAGTTTTAGGATTATGTTATTGCGGTTTAACTGCATAATTCCCCATGATCGATTAAGCTCTTAATCACTAACTTCTCCTCCAGATTTTGGAATGTTATAATGCGAAAACAAAACTTTTAAGTGGTGTACTTTACAAATTAAGTAGAAATAATCATTAGTAACTAAAAAATGTAGAGAATTGAGTCTCATTAAGATATCTTTGCCTTTTTACCATTTACATAAAATAAATAAAACGACAATTAAGTAAAAATATTTCAAAAATATAATTTACTTTATAATCTCATGTAGATATGTTATAATTAAACTATTTAAAAAAGAATTTCTAGAAATTAAATAACTCTCAATATAGAATAATTGAATGTTGTAATTTATGGCGATTTCAACATACGAAAAATATTATGAACACATCTATTAGAATTTTGCAATAAAGATAGTCAAAAGAAGTATTCAAGTTAACATTGAAATAAGACACTAAAATCAATTTATCATTTCATTTTTTAAGAGTAGTATTCTTTAATTCAAAGAATAAGATATTTATAATAACTAATTAAAAAACACAGTAAAATTATCAAATATTTGTTCAATTAGTTTTAATCTATGGTATATATCCTTTATTGGCATTACTCTATCTGGTCATTGATGTCCTTTTACCTTTTTCTATTTGTGGTAAGCATTGAGAATCATATGTTCTATTTTAAAATTCTAATGTAAGGTGAAAAGTGGTACCAAAGAATATGTTTGTTTAGGATCCATTAGCACTAATCTTCACTTAATAAGTTGTAACTACTCTAGAAAACTATCCTCCAAAGGATCTTTTTATCTTTGCTTTGCTTTCCCTTTCTCTTTTAAATAGTATCATATCCTAAAGACGATTTTCCATTGCTAAAAATCCAATAGACAAGCATGCAAGTAGTGTACTTTTCTGAAGGAGTTTAAGCAAATAAAAAGTGAAGTGATGTGTAGTAGTTTTGAAAGGCACTAATAGGAAGGTTTAGGTTTGGTAGTGTCAACCACCTTATGTTACTAAGTGGTGAAAAAAGGAAGCACCAACCAGAAAAAGGGCCTGAAACAAATTCGGCACTCATATTATTTTGATTTAACATCCGTCAATCAATCAACTTGAATTTGCTTTTACCTGAATTGGATGCTTCTTTAAAAGTCCGATGTCATGCTCTCTTTCTAACCCCTCATTCTTTGGAGTTCTAACTTGTAACACTTTTTCTGACATGTGGAGGAACTCCCAAATTTCTTGGCTGTACTTACCAACAGCAAATGCACCCTCCCTAGATTGCTTTTCGTTGTCCAAATTTCTTGGTTGTACATAGCAACACTGTCTACACTAGGAATCTTTATCTATATATGTACCTTATTTCTCTAAAAGTACAAGTAAATCTTACATTTTATGTTAAATACCTAAGAATATTTTTATCGAAAAACAAAAGATGATCAAACTTCTTGAACAGCATTAATGAAACTTCGTTATATATAAAGTATTCTCCCATGTGTCACCAACTGATACAGCTGACGGCGGGCAAGAAAGTGATGAATTAAGTTTGAAGATGTAAACATATCTTTCTAATCCAACATCAACAGGTGGTGTAAACTCACTCTTCAGACCTTTCTTGTGTTGTCAGCAAGATCATAAAAGAAAAATGATAAACAGAAAACATTCCACATCTATCATTTCAAAAGCAAAATACACATGAAAAGAATAACTCTATAGCTAACAGTTTTGCTTTCACATCAGATCAACTTAACCTTTTGTCGCTTGTAATGCCCTTGACCAGCATCTGCCAATAACTGGTTAGGAAATAGCTTCCTTTGGCTCAACCCCGTAAGTCTTGTGGCTTCGACCACTGTTCTCTGTTATCCTAAGCTATAACAACCTTTTGGTATCTTGTTCATAAAAGGGGCTTTTGTGTTTTTTTTCTTCATTTTTTTCGATGTCACAGAAACCCTAGAACAGATTTTAAGTAGAGGTGATGGGAAGAGGGAAGATTGTGATAAGAAGGATCGATAATTCGACGAGCAGGCAGGTGACTTTCTCTAAACGGAGAAAGGGTTTGATCAAAAAGGCTAAAGAGTTGGCGATTCTTTGTGATGCAGAAGTTGGACTCGTGATTTTTTCGAGCACAGGAAAGCTCTATGAATTTTCAAATACCAGGTACTTGACAATATATTCTCCACTCCACTGTTCGCCTCAAGTCCCTCTCTCTCTCTCTCTCTCTTTTTCCTTCATTGATGATTAGCCAGTTAACTACTCAGTTCTTCCTACTGATCTAGCTAGTACTCTCTTTGGGAGGAAAAGTGGATCTATTCGTGCTTGTTTATAACAATCATGGGTAACGTCATTCTTGTTTTATGTTGGATATATCATACTCTTCATCAAATTAAATGTCATCTTCTTGAGTTCTTGGTCGAGTTATGACTTCCAAATCAACCTGGAAAACTTCAAAAATAGTTTTTATGTTCTGAAATTTTAAGCATAGTTGTTATTAGTTACACTTATGGTTTGGTAGACCATGAGAAATTCTTCTGCAATGCAAGCATTTATGCTTGAGAAAATGAATGTTCTTTGGAGTTAATTATCGTGTAATGGATGAACTAATATAAAGCTAATAGCTTTAATTTCAACATCATCAATAAGATTTTGGGACCAGGAACTGGATTTAATCTAGGGAATGAATTTTCTGCCCTGGTTCATGACTTATTGTTGAAGATATATGTGTCAATACTTAAATGCTAATACTAATCAATTGACAAAAAAAAAGAAAAAAGAAAAAAAAATGGGTAATATGATTATATCTCTATGCTAATATATACTAATTTTTTGGTAACTACTGTGGAAAGTATTTGTAGTTATAAGAGGTAGCTCTGAGATATTTAGAGAGTAATTATAATCATGGGAGGTGGTTATGAAAATTTTGGAAGATAATTACAGTTATAAAATGTAATTATGAGAAACTTGATAAATAATCATGATAATAATGAAATATGATCCAATCCTTTATATAAAGATTAGACAGAGACATCAGATCTTTTTGAACTCTTATAACTATTAAGAAATTGACCTCTAATATAATTTATTCTATATATCCTTAATTATGCGTTAATGGTAGAATTCATAGGCAATGTTTATATATTTTTGACCTATTAGCCTGAAGATTTACCTTAAATAAAGTTATCGCTTTTTAAGTATAACTCAAACTGTTATTTATGAATCTGAAACCTTAATTTGAACGTTAAGTAAGTTGATGCTGAAGTCCATTAATTTTAAGTATTTGGTGTGTATCACACATGTCTTAGGAAACAAAATTAGTTAGGTCCCTTTAGCCAATGTTTATAGGAAAATTGGGCATAGAATTTATTCTCATTTGAGGTAAGTTTACAGAAATTAGTAGAAAACAACTAGCACCAAATAATTGATTCCCATAGAAATTGAATGTCATCACAAATGCATTTATTTCTTGAGATTCATCTTTTGAGTACCAAGAGCTTTTGTTCCTCCTTTAACAACATATGTAGACAAAGAAGAGAAATTGTATGCTAGAATTTCTTCTTATTTTATGTTATTTCCTTGGTAACTATATTTGCAGTTTTGTCAATGTAATATATATTAATGAAATATTAAGGATGGGTACTTAACAAATGGTAAGACCTGTGTAAGTGTAACTAGGTTAAATGTAGTTAGGGGAAAACCATGTTAAATCAAGTGTGTTTAGGAATGTAGAGAGTGGCTCTTGACTTATTTTTAGTTAATTCTGAGTACATAGTTTCTTAAGTGTTTTATCAAGATTAAACAATTTAAGAGTTATTACATGTACTCAATAGTATATTTATTACATATTTGAAGGGCAATAATCTCCAACAATTTATTTGTATATATTTGAATGTAGTATAGAGACCCAATTTGCATTGTAGTTACTGGTTGATATAGAAGTGTATTTTTATTGCAGGGGGACCCTTATTTCAAAAGGGGGATGTCCATTTTATAGGGAAAATTTTGCTGAATTTTTAATAGGATCCTCGTAAAATGTGACAATCGTTTTATAATTAAAACAAGAGCTTCTTAGTATTAACTTATGATCTTATTGTGGAGGAGACTTATAATTATGCAAATTATTAAGGATAACACCTGATGGTTGAATTATTTGAGTATAGTTAATGACCTTCATTGAGTTTAATATTTCATAGCAACTGTTTTAATATATCTCGCTTTCTAAACTGTGAATGATTTTGTTGTTGGTTTTTCATTCTAACACCATCATCATCATCTTCCTTCATGTACTTCAGGAAGATCCTTATGCGTTTCGGTTGAGGCCAGTGATTATGTTTTTTACTACAATTTTGTGCTCTTGGTTTATTTGTTTGCGGTATTCACATTCCATCTGAACTTTCTGCATTTTTTATTAATATGGTTTGCACGATGTGAAACTTGTTTGTAGTATAAACTTTGGTTATTTATTAATTTATACAATGCTGACCTCTCACTTTGTCTTCTCTAGTGAGAAGTTTTCCGTCTTGCCTCGTCGCAAGTTTTCTTGGGTCTTGCAGTGTGGTCCAGCTCTCCTTGCGATTCAGCATGACCGATGACACCCTCTCTGTGGACATGGCTCAGCTGTCTGTTGGTGTGGATGTGGAGGACGTGGTGTCTTTCACGGCGGAGGAGTTAACCCCTGAGGTTGCGTTCAACCCCCCTTTGTGTTTAGTGGGTCGGTTTCTCACGGCGCGGCTCATCAACTTCATGGCCATGAAACAGACACTTGCTTCACTCATGCGCCCAGTCCTGGGGATGCTAATCACGGAGTTGGATGGTGACTCTTACCTCTTCCAGTTTTACCATGAAATCGACCTGAATCGCGTCCTCGACATGTGCCCCTGGACGTTCAATAATCAAATCCTCTTATTGGAGAAGATGGGCGGCTATTCGAGTCCCTTGGAGGTCCCTATTTCTCACCTCCTCTTATGGGTTCAACTTCATGGCCTCCGCCCTGGGTTTCGTTCGGCCTCTGTCCTGGAAAAGTTAGGGAACCAATTGGGGACTTTTGTCAAAGGGGACCCCGACAACTTCACTAGCCCTCATCGACTTTACTGCCGGGTGAGGGTGAAATGGCCGCTTGATAAACCTCTTCGACAGTCCCTGAAGTTGAAGATGCCCGCGGATTTGGATGATTTTTTGGTGACTTTGGCCTATGAGCGTCTTCCTGGTTTTTGCTTCATCTGTGGTCTCATTGGGCATGGGGAGAAATTCTGTCCCATTCCCGTCCTCACCAACTCTCCGGTGGTGCCTCGGAAGTATGGTCCTCACCTTCGCGCTTCCATTCGCAAACCTCCGCTGGCTATTGGGTCTCGATGGCTTAGGGATGAAGCGTTCTCTGCTCGGGGCCAGTCCCCTACTGCTTGCCCCCTGTCCCCCGATGATCGTCAGGCCGACGATGGTCCTCCCCCCTTGGGTGCTGAGCTGCAGGTTGGCACAGCTGGCCACCCACCTGGGCCGGAAGGGGCGTCCCACAATGGCGTGCTTGTCGTCAGTGATCCCAAGCGACGTCGTACGGATGCGGCTCCTGAGTTTCCCGAGTCCCTGATGCAGGCTGTCCAGCCGGCTGGCCCTCTGCTTCTCCTCGATTGTATTCTATCAGTCTCTTAAGTTGGAACTGTCGTGGGCTCGGCAACCCCTCGGCAGTTCAGAACCTAATGCAGATCATTAGGGAACGTCGGCCGAACTTTATCTTTCTTGTTGAAACGTTATGTACTTCTACTAAGCTCCATGAAATAAAGACTCTTTTGGATTATGATGATTATTTTTGTGTTGAGGCTTCTGGTCGCAGTGGTGGTTTAGCCTTATTGTGGAAGGGTGTTACTCCTATTCGTTTATTGGGGTCCTCCCGTCATTTTATTGATGTGCAGGTTTCCCTCCCGGGTGTTGTCCCTTGGCGTCTTACTGGTTTCTATGGTAGGGCTGATCGTCTGCGCCGGACAGAGACATGGGCGCAACTTGTTCGCCTCTCCTCCCTTTCACCTCTACCTTGGGTGTGCATAGGCGATTTCAACGACATTCTCTTTCAGTCCGAAAAACGGGGGGGACTCCGCCAACCTTCTTATTTGCTCAATGGTTTTCGCCATGCCGTTACGGCGGCTGGCCTTTTTGATTTGCCTCTTGCAGGGTACCCTTTTACGTGGGACAACGGTAGGAGTGGGGCGGCCCATGTCGAGGCCAAACTAGATCGCTGTTTAGTCTCGGATAGCTGGCGGACCCAATTCCCTGTTTCTAAAGGATTGGTTCTTGATCTCTCTACCTCGGACCATCTTCCTTTATTGTTGCAATTTCAGCTCTATGTCCCTCGGCCCCAGGCGCGCCTTTTCCGGTTTGAAAATCACTGGTCGAAGGAACCTGACTGTCGGCTGGTTGTCGAACGTTGTTGGCGTGATCATGCTACTCCTGACCTCCTCTCTAAGCTGGCGGCTTGCTGTCACCTTCTCGATGACTGGGGTCAGTCCTTTCGACATCAATTTCAAGCACAGCTGGCTGCTTCTCGACAATGTATGAACCGCCTCCGGGGTCGGCGTTCGGCGGCAGAGCGTCGGATATTTCTGCGGGCTAAGCAACGTTGGGTGGCTCTCCTTGCCCAACGTGAACTTTTCTGGAAGCAGCGGGCCAAAGCGGTGTGGCTGAAGGAAGGTAATCGCAACACGCGATTCTTTCATGCGCGTGCTACGGCTCGTCAGCGCAGGAATCGTATCACTCAACTGAAGGATGCGCATGGCATGTGGCAAACTTGGGACACTGGTCTCTCCCAGGTCATTTTTGATTATTTTACTAACCTCTACTCTTCACAGGTCTGTACCCCTGTTACTATTCTTGACTGCGTGCTGCACTGTCTCTCCGCTGAGGATCATTTGCTACTCGATGAGCCTTTCACTCGGGAGGATGTTCGCCAAGCTGTTTTCAGCATGGGTGGGGACAAATCTCCTGGCCTTGATGGTTTGAACCCGGGTTTCTACCAGCGCTTTTGGGATGTCATTGGCGATGATGTCTCGGCCTTTTGTCTCCAGTGTGCCACCACCGGCCTTATCCCTCCGTCCCTGCAGGAGACCATTCTCGTTCTCGTTCCAAAGAAGCAGCACCCGGAATTTGTATCTGATTTCCGCCCGATTGCTCTCTGCCAAGTCCTCTATAAGATTGTTGCTAAGATGCTGGCCCATCGACTGAAGTGTGTCCTCCCTAAACTCATCTCCCCCACGCAGAGCGCTTTTGTGGCTGGTAGACACATTCAAGACAACTCGGTGGTGGCTTATGAGGCCATCCATTATCTGCGGGCTCGACGGCGAGGCAAGGTTGGTTATGCGGTTCTCAAACTGGATATTTGTAAGGCTTATGATCGACTCGATTGGTGTTTTCTGCAAGCAGTGATGCGTAAGCTGGGTTTCAATGAACGTTGGCTTGGCTTGACTGCCCAATGCGTTACTGCTGTCTCTTATCGGGTGCTCCACCAGGGTACTTTTATTGGCCCGATTTTTCCGGGTCGCGGGTTACGTCAAGGAGACCCCTTGAGCCCTTACCTCTTCATTCTTTGCGCAGAAGCCCTTTCCCGCCTTATCCAAGCCCGAGTGGCTCAAGGGGCTATACATGGGGTCAAGATAGTTACCGGTGCTCCTGTCATCTCCCATCTGCTCTTTGCCGACGACAGTGTTCTCTTCTTCCGAGCTCAGCTTCATGAAGCCCAGGCACTCCAGACCTTACTACAGGCCTATGAGCAAGCTTCGGGACAATCCATTAATTTTAGTAAATCTTTGATTTCTTTCAGTCCCAACACTGACTTGGCGACCAAATCTGCCATTTGTTCTCTTTTCCAGATTCAGGAATCTGACGATCTTGGCAGTTACCTAGGCCTTCCAATGGCTATTGGCCGTAACAAGCGGGAGGTCTTCGGCTTCGTCAAGGACCGGGTCTGGAAAAAACTCAACTCTTGGCCTGTTCTGCGACTCTCTAAACCGGGCAAGGAAATATTATTGCGGACTGTGCTTCAGGCTATCCCGACTTATGTTATGATGCTTTTCCTCTTCCCCAAGTCGCTGTGTGAGGAGCTTGAGCGGCTTATGAGTCGGTTTTGGTGGGGTACTACGTCTAATCGGCGAGGTATACACTGGATGTCCTGGGACCGATTATGCCGCTTACGGGAGGATGGGGGCCTCGCCTTCAAACGCCTTCGAGAGTTTAATCTTGCTCTCTTGGGTAAGTTCGGATGGCGTCTTCTCACGAAACCTGACTCGTTAGTTGCACGGTTGCTCAAAGCTCGCTACTTTGCCCATTGCTCCTTCTTGGAAGCCCCTCTTGGTGCGAACCCAAGTTACCTTTGGCGAAGCATTCGGGCAAGCCAACCTCTTCTTCGCAGTGGCCTGTGCTGGAAAATAGGCCGGGGGGATTGTGTGCATATCTGGACCGATCCTTGGTTGAAGGATGTCACCAACCCTTTTGTCTCCACCCCCTTCGATGCCTGTTCGAATGTCCTCAAGGTTCAAGACTTGATGCATCATGGGCGGTGGAATGTTGGGCTGATCACTGCCATCTTTAACGACCGTGATCGTGGCCTAATTTTGAGCCTCCCTCTTTCGTGTGCTGCTGAGGATGATCTGTTTTGGCTGTATGCGGACAATGGCTTCTTCTCGGTTAAGTCGGCCTACAAGGCTCTTTCCTCCCTGCACACCGACGCCCCGCCTGCTGCGATGGTGCCGATTTGGACGCAGCTCTGGAAACTCCCCGTTCCCCCGTCTGTGCGTACTTTTATCTGGCGAGCCTCACAAAATATCCTCCCGCTTCGTGGCACCTTGCTCTTAAAGAAGGTCGATGTCCCCCCTTGGTGCCCGTTTTGCCTTCAGACGTCGGAGAGTCTGTTGCATCTAATGGTCACTTGTTCCTTCACCCGACAGGTCTGGCAGTGCTCTTTTCTGGGCTGGTTTTCACCTACAGTGTCCAGCTTTCAAGAGTGGTTGGGGCGAGTTTTCTGCTTGTTTAGGGCCAATGACTTGGCTCTTGCGATGTGTTTATGCTGGCAGGTGTGGACAGCGCGCAACGACCTTATCTGGAGCCATCGAGTTACTGCTCCTTTATCGATTTGGACTCGCACCTTACGCTCCTACCACGATTGGTTGCGGGCCCAGGAGGAGGAGGCGCCTCCTCGCCCTCCGGAGGGGACCACTATCTGGCAGCCACCCGCTCTCGCCTGGGTGAAAATCAACGTTGACGCTGCTACTGTTGTGGACGGTTCTTCCACTGGATATGGTTGTATTGCTCGCGACTCTTCGGGTTCGGTGTTGCGTGTCCGGATAGGACGCCTGGAGGGTGCTTTTCGTCCCAAGATTGCTGAAGCTTTAGCCATCAAAGAGGCCCTCAGCTGGATTGAATGTACTGGGTGGTCCCGCGTCATTGTGGAGAGCGATTGTCTCCTTGTTATTCAAGCCCTCCTTGCTCGTCATTTCGCCGATGCTACTGCTTTTGGTGATGTCATCTCTCATTCTCGTGTTCTTGTTTCTCAACTTGATTGTGAAGTTGTATTTTATCACGTTAGACGTTCTGCTAATCAGGTCGCCCATGGCTTAGCCCAGGCTTCCCGAACAATGGCAAACGTGGGCGAGTGGAGTTGTAATTATCCACCTTTTGTATTGCCTATTCTCAGTTTGGATATCTAATATATTTCTGCCTTCTTTTCAAAAAAAAAAAAATACGATTAAGGACAGGACTTTAGTGTCCTTGCCTATTGTCCTCACTCTTTTGGACACTAACCAAACGTAGGGGACTTGGAATCACAGGGCTTTCAATAATCACCTAATCACAATAACATAATAAGCCCGAATTGAAAGCAAAAAGGATTTTTGATCTTAGTTTATAATTTTCGGACCAAAGCAAAAAAATGTGTAATTATTAATATTATTGTGGTTATATTATTATTTTAATGATAATTAAAGAATATATAAACATTAGAAATTAATT
>JANKYF010000224.1:29531494-29547506 GCA_029829435.1 Erythroxylum hondense | reverse complement strand
ATTCGAAAAATTTTATCAAAAACTCATTTTCAAACTTTTCAACTCTATCATAATCAATTTTACAAATTTCTGATTGAAAACTTACATTTCGCACATCTCAAATTTCTCAAAGTTTTCACATCTCATAACAAAATTCAAATCATGAAAATGCATCACAAATAAACACAAATCAAAACACATAACATATCAAACGGTTTGGGTCGGTCTAAAACGGAACGTACTACACATTCTTGCAAAGCGGTCCTGTGCAGTCGTGAACGGAACGTACTACACTTTTCCGCATAGCGGTCCAGTGTAGCCGTGACTTATGGGAGTCCGAAATCGAAACTCCAGTGCCACTAGCGGGCAGGCGGCAGAAGCTTTTAAAAAAAAGAGACAATGCACTGACTCACACTTAAGGGACCTAACCAAACCCACATATCACATAATTTACACTCGAAAACGGATTGTCCGAATGCATATTTCAAAAATCTTGTTTTTCACATCGTGTCATACTTGACACATTCACATTCATGTATTCTCATGAAATCATACACCAATTCAAATGCAATCACAAGTCATAAATCAATTCCATTCATAACAATTCACAAACAAAATATGCAGTAATTGTAATAATTTAACCAAAATCGTTCATAAATAAATAATGGAACAAATGTATCAATTTCTATAAAATAATAAATCCTTCAAGCGTAGAGAAATTTCAGAAATTTTAATCAATTTAACAAAACACTTGGAACAATAAATTTAACCTTCGTAATCAAAATTCCATAATTTCATAAAATTTCGTAATTTATGAAACCTTTTCAAACTTGAAACAATTTTCCAAAACATTCGGAAACAAAATACCATTCCATTCTTCATTTCTTTACTTAAAAAAACATAAACAATAGTTTTGTAAATCAATTCACATCTTGAATTTCCGAAAATTCATAATTAACTTATAAGTCGAAAAATAAACATTTCACCTACCTCGAAATCAAACTTTCACCTTCTTCCTTCCTTTTTCCTTGAAATCAACGAAAATTGGGTATGGAAGCAAACTTTCACCTTCTTCCTTCCTTTTTCCTTGAAATCAACGAAAATCATCTTTGAAAGCTAAAGAAAATTCGAACCCTAGCAAATTTTTTTCCTCCTCTCTCTTCTTTCTCCCACGAACATGCTCTCCTCTTCTCTTCTTATTTTCTTCATCTTTTCTCCTCAAAGTCGTGTTCTCCTATGAATAAAAACGACAGCCCCTTTGTGTTTTTAAAGCCATGTCATTAAATGATGGTTAATTGACCAAAATGCCCCTAACATTTACTTTAAGTCATGCTTACTTACGGATCTGATTCGCACTATCAATTTGAAGGAATTTGTCAAAACTTCCTTCTAGAGAAATGTTTCTCTAAGTCTTAATTTCATAATGCCATAAGAATCATCCAATTCGGAGCACTAGATCAAAAGTTATGCTCAAAACATTTCGGGTTGTTCATATTCTAACACATTTTCCAGCATGATATTTCCTTCCAGAAATTGACCTTCCTAATCGCAAAATTGAAACCCAGTGTCTTCATACAAATTGTAGCCTTATGTCTCTAATTTAATCCAAAATAAGAATCACATCATTTCGATTACCAGAGCAAAAGTTATGCTCAAAATACTTCCAAATGTTCCTAAACCCGAAACTGCACATTAGTCCGAGCTTCAATTCAGAAATTGAAAGTCTTAGGGGCAAAATTGAAATTTCCTTTCTTCATACGACTTGTAGCTCCTTGTCTTATCTTTTTTTCAACTTAAGAATCACTTCAATTGGATCTCTACAGATCTCGAATTTATCAAAATACTGAACTATGTTCGGAAAATTTTCCCGACTCAATTTGATTTAATTAATCACCATTAATTTAATCTCATAAAATTACAAATTTCTCATAATATGAAAATCATTGTCTTAGGAATCCAACGCTTCAAGAATCAACTCAATTGGATGTTAGACGGAAAAGATATAAGCAAAAGAGTGAAATATGTTCAGAAAATTACCTTTCTTAAACAAATAGGGAAAGTCGCGATCGTGCGTGTGCACGACCGTGACAATCAGGTGGTCCAGCAGAGTCGCGATCGTGCGCGTGCACGATTGCGACATTCCAGTGAACCTGCAGAGTCGCGATCGTGCGTATGCACGACCGCGACACTCTAGTGGACTTGCGCCCCTTTTTTCTTAATCGACGTCTCAACTTTTAAACCCCATATCTTTTGACTCAGAACTCCAAATTTTACAAACTTGATATTAAAAGAAAGCTAAAAGGAAACTCTACAACTTCCACGAAGGACATAAAAAACAATTCGACTCCTAAGGGAGTCCATTTTCTGGTCAAAGATTCTGTCCTCTAATATGCATGCTAAAACCATAACATAAACTTGCAAAAATCATAACTTATTATTCCTTGATCGAAAAATTGCATACTTTATGTCAAAATAAAGATCAAATCAAATCCTTCAATTTTCATGAAGAACTTCAAAGCTAAATTATCCTCTAACTAGGTAAATTTTCCAGTCAAAGCTTCAGTCATACCAATAGTCAACCCGAACACACTTAAACTTTGACTGATCATAACTTTCACTCCCGATATCGAAAAATTACAAACTTTATGGCTACAGAAAGCTCTTAACATAATCTACAAGTTTCATGTAGATCATTTTCTCAAATTATGCCTAAATCAAAAGTCAACTATTAATGGCCAAAAAGTCAAACTTTTCATATTTTCACATTTTTTCTTTTTAGTTCTTGCCATTTAACTTTATTTCAATCAACTCAGCCATTTTTGCATATTTCTTATTTTCACTCAAAAATCGGGGTCCAACATGTGAAGACCCTCATAAGCACCTCAAGGAGTTCCACGTAGTATTTTCTATCATGAATCCATCCGAGATATAAGAAGAGCATATTAGATTGAGAGCATTCTCATTCTTATTAAGGAACATCGCTAAAGATTGGTTTTACTAATTGCCATCTGGATCAATCACTACCTGGAATGAGATGCAGAGACCTTTTTCAGAGAAGAACTTCCTTACTTCTCAAGCTACGAATATTTGAAAGGAAATATTTGTAATTCGATAGCACCATGGGGAGACATTATATGAGTACTGGGAGCATTTCATGAGGTTGTGTGCTAGCTGCTTGCACCATTAAATTAGTGAACAACTTTTGATTTAATACTTCTATCAAGGGCTTATGTCACAAGAAAGAAGTATGATAGATGCAACAAGTGGAGGTGCATTGGTAGGTAAGACACCTATTGAAGTTAAAATTTTTATTTCCAACATGACTACTAACTCTCAACAATTCAATGTTTGAGAGGAACCCAAACCACTAAGAGTCAGTGAAGTTAGTATTGCCACATTGGATGAACAGATAGTTGGGTTGACATCTTTAGTGAGACAAATGGTTGTAAATGGTGCTCAACAAGTCAAAGCATGCAGAATTTTCACAATGGTAGAACATCCCATTAATATGTGTCTGACCTTGCAAAGACTTCCAAGAAACAAGTGAATGCTTTTAGAAGTTTCCCGGGTCAACCACAAAGGAAATATGATCCCATCTACCCCTATGCACAGAATTTAGGATGGAAGAAGAATCCTCCATTCAAACATTATGGATAGCAAAGACAACAACAAGGCTCCTACCAATAACCATATCAAATATAAGGTCAACCATTAAGCTCTAAACTTTCATTAGAGGCGATGATGAAAACATTGACCAATCAGCTCCAAAATAATTCCAAACAATTTCAATAACAAATCGGAGCTTGCATTCAGAATTTGGAGAATTAATTGAGTCATATAGTTGTTGTTGTAACTCAATTGGAAAATTAGAGCTTAGGTAAACTTCCTTATCAAACAATTATAAACCCAAAAGAGAATGCAACTATTATCACCTTGAGAAGTGGTAAACAAATTGAGGCATCATATAAGACTCTTGTTATTGGCGATGATGAAGAATATGAAAGGGAACTTAAAGTGTCTCCAAAACAAGTTGAAAAGGGAACTAAGGTAAATTCTCAATCTCTTGTAATTAAAAATTTTACTAATACTTTGCCTCCTTTTCCTAGGAAGTTTGCCTAATCGAAGAAAAGGAGTAAGATAAGGAGATTTTGGAAATGTTTAAAAACGTAGAGGTGAACATACCACTAATTGATGCCATAAAGCAAGTTCCAAGATATGCAAATTTCTCAAGGAGTTATGCACGTGCAAAACGGAAATTAAGAAGAGACAAGAAAGTGATTGTGGGAGAAAATGTGTTTAGGGTCATTCAAAGAAAGCTTCCCCCAAAGTGTAAGGATCTAGTTACATTTACAATTCCTTGCAAAATAGATGATACTAGGTTTGAAAAAGCAATGTTAGATGTAGGAGTTTCAATTAATGTCATGCCATATTCCATTTACATTTCATTGAATTTGGGATCTTTGAAAGAAACATATGTTATAATTCAATTGGTTGATAGATTGAACATTTATCCTGAAGGGGTTATAAAAGATGTCTTAAGCAGGTTAATGAACTGGTTTTCCTAACTGACTTTTACGTATTAAATATGGAGGGAGAACCTTTATCTAATTATGCACCAATCCTTTTGGGTCAATCATTTTTTAATATATCAAAGACAAAGATTGATGTGGATGCAAGAACATTGACTATGAATTTTGTTGGTGAAATTTCTCGCTCTAATATTTTTGAAGCTATGATTTACCCTAGTGATGTTCATTTTGTTTTATTAATTAATGTCATTGATTGCTCTTCTTAAGAAGTTTTTGATATGGAAGGTAAAGATGAGTTGGAAGTCATTTTTCATACGATTGATACAAAAAACACTGTGTAAATTTCTAACTTATTCATTACATATTAGATGGAAGAAATTGTGCTAGCATTGCAATCATTGCAACTAATGGTAAAAAGGTATGTATTTCCAAATATTGAACTATCAAGATCTTATACAAAATATATACCTTTGGTTATGAAGGATGCACCTACAATTAAACTGAAGCTATTACTGAAGAATTTAAAATATGTATTTTTTAGAGAAGGAGAAACACTTCTGGTAATCATAGTAAGGAATCTAACGAAGCTTCAAAGGTAAAGGCTCATTTAAGTGCTTAAAGACCACATCATAGTTATATGTTAGACTATAGCCCACATTTAGGTTATTAGCCCTTCAACATTTATGCACTGAATTCTTTTTGAAGAAGGATCAAAATAGTCAAGAGAATCATAAAAGAATATTGAATCCTCTGAGGATAGAATTGGTAAAGATGGAGATCTTGAAATTGATGGATGTTTTTATAATCTATCTAATCTTAAATACTAAATAGGTAAGTCTAGTCTAAATAGTACCAAAGAAGACTAGAATTATAGTGGTGAAAAATGAGAACAATCAGTTTGTCTATACAAGAATTCAAAATGGATGGTGATTATGTATCGATTAAAGGAAGTTAAATGTTGTTAGATGCAAGGATCAATTTCCACTCCCATTCATCGATCAGATGCTTGAACAACTTGCAAGATTATCTCACCATTGTGTTCTTAATGGGTATATGATAGCTCTAGAAGATGAGGAGGAAATAACCTTCACATGCCCATTTGGTACATTTGCCTACAGAAAGATGTGGTTTAGACTATACAATGCCCCAGCCACCTTTCAAAGATGTATGGTAAGTATTTTCTCCGAGTGTGTCATTTGTAACATCCCATTATCATAGAGTATATATCCGAATATCTAAAGGACATTCAAGTACATATCCTATGACAATGGTATATTAGAGCAAACATAATCTCTTAAATGGCATCATAAAAAATATACAATACTTAAAAACCTCAACATTTTATTTCAATCATTCATAAAAGTTTACATTGTAATCATTGAAACAAATATTTACAATCCTTATAAAAAAGTTCTACATGACAAAGAAACTACAAAATACAAACTATAACTCCTTTGATGTTAGCTAATAGACCTTTGAGTCGTATCTTAATCCAAAATGTTCCTCTAGACAAATCTTAGAAACTAGGTCTCCTATCTTGTATCTAAAAAGCCACGTTACAATTTTTGATGAGTTTTGCGAACTCAATGAATGAACCATCATTGATGATCTCACCTATGCCAAATACATAATATCACACATTTTACATATATTATTTCAGAACATGAATAATCCAAACATTCACATTATCATGGCACATCACTTTATCATCACAATTTTAGAAAGATTTCATAATCATATATATACAAATGTAGATGCATATGAGACTCTAGATTAATTATTATTTGCTGCAATCAAGTACCTTTAAGATATAGATACAGATACTGGCCCATTGTGCTCGGTCAGAAATAGAAATCACGAAAGTGCAGAATTATGAGCTTAAAGCTTTTTTAGACTGGCTACTCTGATCACAACGACTTATCTGAACATGAATTTTATGAAATGCATCAAATAATAAAATATTTCATATAGCATTCACTTATAATGCACAGATAGAATCTCATATTCATCAGACCTCAGTCTGGCGTTCAACTTTTGTTGAGTATTCAGATATCATTCAGAATTCAAATGCAAACACAATGACTAAACCCAAGTTTTCTATATTATTTAGTAATATTTTCATGGTTTTTATTATACTTTTAGGCTCTTTTTGTTAGATATTGTCTTCATTTAGCTTAAGAGTGCTTATTTTGAAGTAATGTAGTTTGAGGATAAAATTGTCATAATTAGTTTGTAATTTCACTCACTTAGTTTCTAGGACAATTGATATTGTAAAATATTGCTTTTCATTGTAGAACACTCAAGAAGTAGAGCCAAGAGTGAAGAATAAGAAATTGCAAGTCACAAGATCAAACAAGAAGACCTCTCAGGAAAAGTTCATCGCGACAAAGAGAATGTTTCGCCGTGGTGAAACTAGGTAATATTGCCAAAGAGCTCTCAGGAAAAGTTTGTCGTGGTAGAGTTACTCCTTCGTTATAGTGAAACCTTCAAATTAGCAATCCAGACTTGAACCATTTTGGAAATTTCACTTACCCATTCGTGTAAACCAACCGGAACCTATTTAAGAAACCCTTTTTTAGGATAAGTGACACAAGGACTTAAGAATATAGCCTCCACATCATCACCTCTCATCATCTATCATCTTTCTCTCATCTCTCTCTCATTTTCTCCATTTTTCCACTATCAAACATCTACTATAGGTAGCTTAGATTCATTCCCAATTGTGAAGTTTCTAAATGCAATACGTGGCTAGGCGTTTCTTTTCCTCTAGAAGATGTAGCAATGGCTGGAGTTCAATGAGCTTAAAAGGGGAGTAGTTTAATTCACGGTTCAGCTATGAATTTATAAATTCCTAGGTCTAGGACTTGTAATTAGTAGTTAAGCTACTTGATTATAGTTTTAATCAAATGTTGGATATTCATTATGTGTAGTTTGGATTGGTTTATATGGAACCTTGAGCTTAAATATATGAAGTTTCATATATGCCCATTTGTGATCTTCTTGATTCTTTCTTATCTTGGATGGTTATGTATGATATTGAGTTGATAGTGGATTTCATTTGACCTATTGCATTGGCTGATCCTACTACACACACTTAGAGCACTTAACAGGATCTTAAGAAATAGAGTCCCATTGATTAAGATCCTAGACTTAAATAGTACTTTAAGGTTTATCATTTTAAAGTTTAGTGATTTCTATTCCCACTAAAATCAATTTCGATCTATGATAGCCAGAGCTCATTTTTAAGAAGATTCTATCACTATTTATTCTCTTGCTTTCATCTTTCCGCTTTCTATATCCTAAAAATTCAAAAATACATTTTACAATTCAATTTAATTCTATTAATGATTTCAACAATCAAAACCCCCCTTTTCCCAATTAGCTTGCATAGCATGGTATATAAGTTAACTTAGGTCCATTCATTTAGGTTCTGATTAAGATAATGACCCGAGGTTGCACCTTATAGTGCAATCCTTAGAATATTTTGATTTAACCTCCAAGGGCTTACGACCAAGGTACAAATCAAATGGGGTTAGGAGCCTTTTTAGATTGCATTCTAGATAGTTTGGCTTCATACTTGTCAATAGTATATGTTTTCATTTTGTATAGCATTAAAATTTTTGCAAATACAAACACAGATACTGATTTTCTTCATTTTTCATACTTAACATTTTACGTTTACATAGTTCAGAGCCCAGGATTGCACTTTTTGTGAAAGTTCGTCGCAACTAACTCCTTGCTTCGTCGTGGCTAACTTACAAGATTTTATGAGAATTCCTTTTAGGAAACTTTTGCAGTGGCAAACTCTAAGCTTTTCCACGGCCAACTTTCCTGCACAACTTTGAACATTTCTTTACCTATGCATAAATACTTTCACACATACTTCCACACACCCATATACTTGCATCCATCACATCTCATCTTTTTACTTGACTTTGTGAGCTTGCAAGTCAATTTTGTTCAGTTTTATTCTCTCTAAAATTTTTCTCGTGCATGCCCCTTCAACCCTGGAATTGAGAGAAGTCTGAGAAAAATTAGAAAGGAGAAGAGAGTATAAGGGACAAGCAAGGTAGTTTTTGAAGAGGAGAATATCTCAGTAGAGTTTACCCTATCAAGCAGTGAGAGTGAATCATTAGACAGTGAGATAATGGCTGAAAACTTAGCTAATCTGCAAAACCTTAACCTTAATGCTAACCAACCTAGGAATGGTGATAACGGAGGTAATGGGGAGTAAGAGCGAGTTGATGAGAAAAATGGAAACCATAGAAGGAGGACCATTAGGGAAGCTACTACCTCTAATGTGAATTATGATCCTTTTACTACTGCTTGTCCTAATTTTGATGCGAATTTTGAGGTTAAAGGATTGCTTATTAACTCTCTTCCTAAATTTCATAGATTGACAAGAGAAGATTCCTACATTCATTTTCAATCGCTGTCCATAATCTGCCAAAGCATGAAATCGGTGGGTGCTTCTCTAGATCAAGTGCTATGAAAAGTCTTTCATCTATCCTTGGAGAGTAAAGTAAGGGAGTGGTACATGAGCCTTCCGAAACATGTGGCGAATGCCGACCATAGCTGGGGAAATTTGAGAAAGGCGTTCTTGGAGAAGTACTTTCCTGCTTCTAGAACTTCATCAATAAGAAAGGAGATTTACTGTAGCGACCCGAACTTTGTGTACCGGGGCCTCTCCCCTCGGCACTTCAAGAGGCCCACGATCGCTATTGTAGAGCCCGGCCTCTACCGCCATCACTCCAGGTATTGTCCTCTTTGGTTCAGGGGGAGCCACGGCTCGAACCCAAGATGCCCTCACCATCAAATGCTAGACGAGCAATTGGTATAGTACTTCTACGATGGGCTTAAGAGTTAAGACAAGGGTATGTTGGATGCAATGTTGGACCCCTCTTGCCTTGTTACTTAGGGACAGTCCCTGATCATGTGTCCCTCCTCTCCACATTGGAAGCATACCCCAAGTAATTTGAAGCATTCTTCTCTGTGAAATTTCCCACAATGCTCACATTGGGGTTCATATAGCTACTCCTCTCCATCCTTCTATTGCCTCCTACAGTTGAGGCTTGTACCGAAGCTGCCTTGATTTGCTTGTTTTTGGCATAGACACTACTTCCTACTTCTCTCTGTGTATGGAAGCTCTTTATACCCCTCCCAGGCATTGGAGCACTCATCCCCTTCTTAAAAGACTGCTCCTCATTCTTCCTCTTCTTATTCACTTCATATTTTATATTCTCTAGTTTTTTCGTCTGGAGTGTAGCATCTACCAATTGCTAGTAGTCACAGAAATCTCCCTCAAACTTGCGACCTACTCATTCGCTACAATGTTGGCCGTATAATGTGACGGCTGGGTAAACTCCAGCTCATACTCACTCACACTCATGTCCCTCTGTTTGAGATTCAAAAACTCTCTAACCTTTTCTTGAACATAAAACTCAAGAAGTACTTCCTCCTGAAAGCTTCCAAAAAGTCCCTCCAAATCAATACCGGTAGTATGTCCTGACTGTGGGGCACTGACTCCTACCAATGGAGTGCATCCCCCTGTAATAAACTGACTGCATAGTCTAACTTCTCTTCGTCAGAACATTTTATCTGAATCAGGACTCTTTTGGTCCTCTTCAACCATGCTTCAGCCTCTTCTGGGTTGGTAGTCCCAATGAAATCCATAGCTCCATACTTGCGGAGCTTATCATTCTGTCCACTCCTCTCCATTGAAGCAGCCACCGAAACTTATGGCCCTTAGCCCATGACGTAAGTGAAAGCCTAGGCAAAGGTTTGAAAAAATCGCAAATCCATGATAGGCCCAACAAACGTCGTCTTCAACCTCCACTGACTCAGCTCCAACATGACGGCAATAGGTGCACGACAGGTGCCAGAAGGTTGAGGATGGTCATAATTGGACGACGACGATGAGTCAACGAGCATGAGACGTCAAAAAACCAACCATGCGACATTGCATGGAGGGCGATGTCCAAAGGCCACCACACAGTCATCATCGTCCCTCCTCTCTTTACCGTCTAGTCACCGTTGGGTGCAACATGGAGTATCAAAACACGATTCTAACGTCCATCATGTAAAAAAAATGTTAAGAATATTCAAGAACTCAAGTTCATCTCATATGGGAGAAAACAAAACGAGTAACAGAGCATAATAGAGGCATAATTCTCAACAGTTCAGAAGCAAGGTAGAGGCACGGTGGCTCTTATATCAGATGTAAAAACAAGCATTCATTTATGTGTAGATAAGATACATGCATGTTATTCACGTATTTAGCACCGGAAGCATAACCGAAAAATTCCCTCCAGCCATTGCTCCGATGATGTCCTGCAACGTCTCTGATATTTTTTAATCTTCTAGCCTCTTGTTTCCGCGATGCATTGGTGTCTATTGTTTGTTTCGTGTATAAGAGGATAGGGACCCAAAACATTTATATATTGCTTCATCACCTCTGCGCATCACAGAAGAAAATTCATGAAGTATGCGCATTAACAGTTGGGTGGTTAACAGGTTAAACATTAAATGGGCCATATTTTTAACAGTAGTAACGGTAGAAAGATTTGAAAAAATCTTGCATTTTTTACCTTCCAGAGCTTGACTGTGCACAATCTTTATTTTGGCCAAGGATCCAACTTGACAGGTGTCCCAACCAGAATGTTGACAATAAACTGTTCAATGAAGATGAACGTGTATAATCCATAACGTTTTTTGGGATTCATGTCAGCTCCGTGCCTGGCAATCTAATGTATTCGTAGATTACTGTTGCTACCGGCGAGGTAATATCATCTGTTAACTTTGATCATCATAAATCTTCACCAGGTTAATTGATAAGAGAAACATGAGATGGGAGAGGAAATGTTTTTAGTTTCATAACTTCCAACCTTTGTGTATGAGAAGTTCTTGTTTGCATGTGAGCCACAAGATTATTATCAAATTCCGCCTGTTTATGTTCAATTTTCTCTCTATTTTTATATCGAGATTTGTGTTTGCAGCTGAAAACTTAAGAAAGAGCCACCAGACTGTTATGTGTGTGTGAAAGGAACAATGGTTCCTCTTTACGGCACTGGGGCCAGCCTAGCCGCTTCAGAGACCAACCGTGGAATTCCCATGACTTTGGCTTTTGTGGTCAGATCAGGAGGGAAAGTTGTGGGGGTATTGGTAAATTCGATTAGTAAGCACGATTTGTGTTCCATCGTCATTGATTCTTATAGCAACTCGCCTGTTGAACTCAAGAAGCAATCATGCACGTATGGTTGAACGATTTTCACGGAATAGCAATGCCAAGCTGACGTTGAAGAAACAGTTCCTGAGATATGGATTTGAGATACGTATCGTGACGCAAGGATCACTTACTGTATATAATACTCAGTTTTCAATACCTTTCCTGTTTTCAGTGACGGTGACTTTTGAAGCCCAGTTCACTAGGATTAGGTTTCAAAACATGTAGGAAGTATAGGATGAGTATATTATGGCCCCTTCCGAAACTCCATCGTATTACTATATCGATGTTACCCTATTAGTATTCAGTGGGATCAAGAATGGAAGATAAACAACTTAGCTTCATTAAACATAACAATCCGGCCATGTCAATCATCACGATGCCAAATCAACCATAACATTCGAGGTCACTTGGAGGGCATAACATATATCTTTGTCTACAATCCCCTTAAAAAAGGCTAATTAAATTTAGAGGAAATGGCGAGAATAAGAAACAAAGCCCCACCACAAGTTAAACAGATAAGCAACAGGGGCCATGAATCATACCACTCTCAGATGAATACATGGGATGAACTATTCAGATGGATTTTCCTCACTCTTGTCAACAGCACAGCCACTCTCAAGAATTGTACCACCAATCCGGAAAGGTGGCCAATATCGAAAAATCGATCTTCCTATGATATTCTTTGCAGGTAGAGGCCCCCTAATACATCCAAAATCAAAGAAATCAGTGCCTTTATAAAGGGGAATAGAATAGACGAAACCTAAATCAGTAGCAGCAAGGTCAAGAGAAATTACCACACATGGGAATCATAGCTATTGTTACGGTTGTCACCCATCACAAAAACTGACTTTTCGGGCACACGCTGCATTTGAAAGCGTAGGCAATAGATGCAAAACACATTGCTATAAGATTATAGTATGGAATTTCTAAAAATAGTCAAATCTCATTTTATCTGCTTACATCCCCCTTTATAGTTCCCAACTATAATGAAAACTACAAATAAAACAGAACATGGAAAAGAAGGCAATTTATACTTACAACTGGAGTCATGCTATAAGAAGGTGGCTCAAGGACAAAGTTTTCGTCTCTCACAACCCCGTTCACCATAAGCTTCCCATTACGAACCTGCAGTTAATTGATTCCCCATATTCCAAGGCCAAATTTGAGAACATTTAAAAACAAGTAGTTCTTAGATGCACTAAAGAACATTTCTTTCCGTGACGTGAATCACATTCCACATAGGAGACATTTGATTGCCTCTTTAACAGAATTAACATTGATATTTAGTAGAATGGAAGTAGACAAATGACTTGCCTCCTTAAAACCTAGTAGAAACTCTTGAATCACAGGGAAGAATTAAAGTTCATTGAATCAACAAGATGAGACATGATTTAATAGAATTAGTTGAGAATTGCTTCTGTAATTATTCTGACCTCCACTATGTCACCTTCCTTAGCAACAACTCGTTTTATGAAGACGTCATCATCAGTGTATCCAACTTCTTGAAGGACTGGTGGACTTTTGAAAATCACTATATCATTTGCACATGGCTTTCTGAAATAGTATGTAACCTGGCAAGTTTAATTTGTTAATTATGCATGGTTACCTTCAAGAAAAATCCATCTACAGTGTAAAGTCTTAGGTCAAAAATACAAGGATGCATTCATTTTTAATCTTCAGAAACTCTTCAGCAACCAAAAAAAAAAAAAAGGAATACATTCATTATATGTGCAATCCTATTAAGAGCTATAACTCTCCCAATCACATTTCACAACAAGAGCCAACCCGCGTAAAATTCATTGTTTTTCCATCCATAAAGAAGCCCAAAAAGTTGTAGTAACATAAATTCAGATCAAAGTCTTCAATTTCATACAAAGAGAAACACAAGATTTCATTACCTACATAAAAATATTATAAGCTCGAAAGCAATAAAACACAACAGTACCTTCTCAGCAACAATCCGATCACCGACATCAAATGTGGGATACATCGACAAGGAAGGAATGTACCTTGGCTCGGCTACGAAGGTCCGAAACGCAAGCGAAACTGCCACGGCAGCAATCACTGTCTTTGCATCATCGGCATTGAAATTTAACCAATCCGGCAAAATTCCAGACTTTTTGTCCACCTCCCCATCGCCGTCATCTCCACCATCACCGCCATCACCACCATCATCACCACCCCGACCACCATCGGAGTCCACAACTACCTTGGTGTCTTCACTCGAAGTCCTAATCCTATAGAAGCGGGTTCTGGAGGGTTTAGAGAAAGAGAAGGTGAGATTGGGGTTTCTAAAGCAGTATAATGTGAGGGGATTATGAGAAATTATGATGGATTTGGGATGTTGAACAGAGGGTAAAGCACATGAGAGTTGCAGAGACAACATCTCAGCCCGGACTCGTATGACAGGGTACATATAAGTGAGGGATGGGTTTCTACATTAGAGCCGGAGCGCTTGCTATCTTCTTAAAAACTTGGGCAAAAGACGAATTTAGCCCTAATATTTACACTTAAATCTAAGATAGCCTGTAATATTTTGGAGTAGGCAAGTTGAACTATAACCGGATGGAAAAACTAACAAAGTTAGGCCTCCTCAGTTAAATGCCACGTAATCTAATATTTTGGAGTTTTTAAAAATAGTCTCTGATATTGCTACAGTAATTTTCGCCTTACTACACTGCTACAGTACTTTTTGACATTTCTGAAGTCTGCTCCCTTCTCAGCCGGCGTCCGCACAATGCTATGGTTGCTCCTTCCCACACCACCAAAAAAGTTCGATTGCGAGAACGGGAAGAAGACCCTCCTCCCATTGATCAACCAGTGATCCAACCTCCTCCAAGCTACAGTGTCGCGGTCTTAGGCCAGCCAATCTATCAATCTCCAGTGGCCAGATGACCCCTCAATTGAACTAGAAGAGGGCGATCTCACTCTGGTACAGGGCCCTCATGGCTTAGGCATCGAATTGTCCTCTACATTCCGAGGCAAATTAGACACCGTCTGGGCGCAAGCGATAGTGATCAAGCTGATGGGAAGAAGGCTGGGATTTAGCATGCTCCAGGACCGCCTTCTCACCTTATGGCACCCAACCGGTCCCCTCAAAATCGTGGATTTAGAGAATGATTTCTATCTAATCAACTTCAAGGAGGAGCGAGATTATATACATACCTTGACACAGGGTCCCTGGATCATTTCCGGTCACGTACTTTCGGTCCAACCATGGACTCCAAACTTCCGCCCTTCCTCCGGCCGTATCACCCACGTCGTGGCTTGAATCCGCTTCCCCAGGCTCCCTATTTCTCGATACCATCCATCCATTCTCACTGCTCTTGGCAATCTAGTCGGGAAAACAGTTAAAATAGACGATACCACACAACAGACTTACAGAGGCCGCTTTGCGTGAGTGGCGGTCACCCTGGATCTCAGTGCTCCTCTGCGTTCGGTAAAGGACCTCGACGGGGAAGTCATTCACGTTGCGTATGAGGGTCTTCCCCAAATTTGTTTCCAATGTGGTCGGGTTGGCCATGGCTCCGAAACTTGCCCCTCGCGACTAGAGACTCCTCCTGTTCCTGCGCCATCCTCCGTCGACTCCCCCCCGCCAGACCCCGTCGTCCCAGGTGGAGTTTCCTCCCCTAGCCCCCCACCAGCAGATACTTTCGGTCCCTGGATGCAGGTGACCCGTCGGACTCGCCGGCCCCCACCTTCTTCCACCGGATCTCAACGGGATAGTCAGACCCAACAGACACACGCTGGCTCCCGCGGGTCGCACTTCTCGACTCTCTCCCCTGCTGTGTCAGACGCTGCCCCTACGAGCCTCACTCCAACGGTCGCCTCTCCTAGCTCCTTCGTTGGAACGTTCTCGTCCGCTCTGGACCAGCCCCCCAACCCCTCCCTAAGTACCTCAAGTAAACGAGTCGCACGCAACAGATGCGGCTTGAAAATGGGAGTTTCTAGATCCCCTCATATACATCCGGAGACGACGTCGTCTCCTTCTCAGATGCAGATCTCCGTGGGCTTGCCTCCAACCACGGGCCCAGTCTCTTCTGCTGCTCCCCAGCCCGCTCCTTCCTTGGCCCAGGATGCCTCCTCGGGCCCAGATGTCGTCCCCCCTCCACCGGCCTTATCCTCCGCGGGCCCACACACTCCCGGCCCCCCACAGCCGCAGCCCACGCCCCCGAAACTTAGTACCCCCCGAAACTTAGTACCCCCCGACCCAGCCCATCACACATTGTCATTTCGCTACCATCCCACACGGCCTTGCTTTCACCGGACCCGACCATCC
>JANKYF010000224.1:29265138-29280131 GCA_029829435.1 Erythroxylum hondense | reverse complement strand
TGAACATTTAGACTTCAAATCTGATCCAATTTCAGCTCCTAAGCCTCCTTTCGCAAGCTCATGTCCATGCAAGTCACGTCCTAGGCTTCCTTGAGGCGAATCACACCATGGATGCTTCTCTTGTCTTTCACATGCCCATGGTTCTCCATCAGATGTTGTGTAAGTAAAGTTTGTTCGAACTCATGGATTTTGTAATGGTATGAAGAATTGAAGTTTCTTTTGTGTATGAGTATGCTTAGCTTGATGTTGGATGTGAATGTATGTGTTTGTTTGAAGGGTTGAATGTTGGATGACAAATTTCTGATTTTAGGCTTTTCGCCGCGGCGAAGCCAGTGATCACCGCGGTGACCTTCCATTGGTTCGCCGCGACGAACCGATATGTCATCGCGTCAAGCACTCTTTTTTGCGACTTCGCCGCGGCGAGGAATGGCTTAAGCCGCAGCAAACTCCTCTTTGCTGCCACGCTGGAATTAGTTTTAAATTGAAATCCTTCTCTTAAGACTATCCCGATGGGTTACCTCAAGTTCAGCCTTGGGGGTCGGGACTCGGGCCCAACGTTCTTCGGTACTTCCGAAATCGATTGTTGGACTCTGAAAATGGGGTCCAACAGTAAACCACAAAATCAAGATCGAGTAAAGAAATTCAAAAGATAATTAAATTAATAAACCACAAATACAATAAGATACAATAAAATAAAAGAAAATAAATATAAAAGTAAAATAAAATAAAATAAAAAACAAAGATAAAATGAAATGAAAATGACTATAGTAATAGTATTCGGACTTTCCTAATACCAAAGTCCCTAGCAACGGCGCCAAAAACTTGATTGACTTATTTCATGTTAGTCAACATTGTAATATCGCAAGTGCGCGGTGTAAGTGTAGCTAGTACCAACATCGGGTTGATCCCACGAAGACTATGAACACTATTACTTATCCTTCCATTATTATCTAACCTAAGGATTCATTTTAGATTTGTAATAAAAAGAAAATAAAAACTAAAACAATTAAAGCAATATGAAATGATAATGAATGCAAAAACAATGGAATTCACTTAAAAAAACTATTGTTATCATAAATTAGTATCTAGGTTTGAATCCCCTTAAACCCTTAACATATTAAACTTTTATCATGCGGTTGTTTTGTTAATGTATTAGATCGTGAAGACTCCTATGTTATGCTAATAGCTAACCTTGAGTCTCCTAACAACTAATCCTAAAGTCTTTAACAAAATTACTCATATTAAATCTTATAGGATTGCATTATCGATTTATGAGTCCCTCTACTAGGTTTGAACATAATCTGAAAGATTTATGTCATCCTATCTCTAGGGTGACAGTCAACTCCTTCTAGTTACAATAGATCTATTCGCACTAAGATTTCTCAATCTCTACATTTAAAATCAGATTATGATATAATATTCTCGAGTTATTAAAATAGAAATAAAGCACATAATCAGATTACAATATATCAAACAACCAACTACGTTAACAAAGTATTAACATAAGGTTCATCTAACATAAATACTAACTGGATGTTTAGTTACACATGATCGAATAAAAAATTAAACATATATAAACAAAAATATGAATAAAAAACAATGGTTTCATAATTCTAAATGTCCCTATTTTTCTTCTATTGAATGTTTTTGCGATGTAGAGGTTTGATCTTGTATTTCGATGGATCTTTCGATGATTTCTTCATGTTTTCCACTTCTCTAAAGCAAAATTGCACCTAGAGAATGAGTTCCATGTCTGAAATCACCCCCTTCATCTCCTCTAAGACTGCCTATGGACTGCCATCTTATTCACCTCCTAAAATGTCACTTTACAATGAAATTTATGTTTTAGGGAGATGCATAGTCTGATGCAAGCCATGCATCAAATTGTGCATAATCAAATTTCTCTGGGTATCAAGAAAGTGCATGGGCATATGCATGGTCGTGCATTCCTTTAGATTTGTTGATTCTTTGTTTTACATCGTGTTTTTGCCTGAATTCTTCTCCTTTAAGTCCATGAAGGCAATTATCATCTATATACACACTTGGAGTGAATTAAGTACCAAATATATGATAAAAGTATATAATATCAAGAAAAATACATCAAATATAGGTGGTAAACTATAGTCGAATATCCATCTATCACACTCTACATATTAAGGTAAAACAGTCAAATAGGCTTGTTTTTTTCCACTTATAATGTTGTTATTGTTTTTATGATTTTGGATGTTATTAATTTTGATAAACTTAGAGGACTTGCTATTTCAGTTTTGCTTGCTTTATAGTATTAATGAGTTTAGAATCCTACGGTTGGAATGTGTTAAAGAAATGATGTTGTCTATGGGTATTAATTGATTATTTGTTTTTCAATATTTAGCTTAGAAGCGCAATCACTTAGTTTTATTCTTTCGTCTTGCAAAAATTTGTGGCATTAATTATTTAACTTTTAGCTAGTTAAGAGTCTTATACAATTTAGGTTTTCTAGTGATTACTGAAATTTGCTTCGAGTGTTCTTAATCAATGGTGATGATTAAGCATAGGTGCACTGGTGATCTCCTAAAAGTGTTATTTATATGGTTTATTGATTTTATTTTGGTTTTAAAGCTTATTATGATCCTAATATGTGCAGTACTGAAATAACTAGTAGGAATTAAACTTCTCATAAAAATTCTACTTGTGTATTTCAAGTTTTTCCAATTTCCTACAATTATTTTTTTTATTTCCTTTGATTGCCTTTCCTTAAGGGATTCTAATGGAAAACTTTGGATTGGTGAGTTAGGGCATGAGAATGAACAGGTAATTGCATCTAGCAACAAACTTAAGTCACAAGTTTCTTTTCTTTTTATTGTAATAATTATGTAGAAATATTGAACCTTACACTACCTTTGACAATTAGCAAAGGTGCAAGAACTTTAATTTGTTGCATAATGACGTTTGAAGAGATACACTAGTTTTAATTTTCCTTAAAGACATTCTACCCAATTTACAAACATGTTCTAAGTTATTGCTCAAACAAAGAGGTTTAGTTAGAATTCAATCCTAATAGTCTTGATATTATCTATAAAATTGTAAATATTTATCTAATTTTTTATAAAACATTACAAAAATGGAATGGCTACATTTTGTTTGCCCATCATTGATTATGCTTACATTTATTAACTATGCATTTATGGTGTTTTTGGTATAAAAATAATTTATGGCTAATAATTTTACTTTTCTGACAAAAAAAAATTTACTTTATCTACGATTCAAGAAAATATTGCCTAAATTATTCTACGAAAAGGAATGACATTTTAAATGATGATGTGCTAATGTTACCAATATATTGAGCAGCTTTTTTGGATGAATTGCCCTTTTTTTGTAGACTATTGCCTAATTTGTTGTAGTGGCTACTTTTTTATAAATACTTCCCCACAACCAATTTTCCAGCCCATATCTCATATAATATTGTATGTATCCATCCTCTTTAACAACTATAGAGTAAAATAAAATTAAAGAACATAAAGCATTTTAATCCTAAAACAAAGTCTAAAGGAATGGATAAAAAGTTAAAAAGAATAATAATTCTTCATATATAATTGCATTTCATAACAATTCCATCAATAACAATGTCAAGCATTTCATTGTAACAACCACAACTATGTACTTAAAATAAGGTAAGCATATAAGGTAAGCATCGTCTAAGTCTCTATAAATACTTTTTCTCTTCCTTCAAAATAAAACCCCAGGCAAAAAGTAGGGAGTAAGAAAAGTTTCAAATTTCCTTTTAGACAAATTAGAAGCTTGTTCCTTTATTTAAATAAAACCAGAAAATTCATACGATATCGATTCAAAGCCCATAGAGAAAATAAAGGGTGTATGATTTATATTTTTCAATTTTTTTAAAAAATTGCAACATAAATAAACACGACAAAGCTCCAAAAAATGTTAGGGATGTGGAAGCAAATTTTCCTAAGGGAATTGTAGATTCTCTTATGGTTACTCAAAAGAGAGGTGGAATGATATAGGAATTGCTAAAGGATTTTTTGAAGGGGGAGCGGGGCCAAGTTAGAGCAATCTGATTTTAAACAGAACTCGATGCTTGATTTAAAAAGAAAAGCTCAAGGCCTGATCAACCTGAGCCTAGCCCAAACATGTAAATCGAAACTTGCACTTTCCATACTGTGAACAATGCATGCAAAGTGGTGCACCCTAATTAACAAATGCTAGCATAAAAGCAAATTATTTAGTAGAAAAGTATCTATATGGGCATGCAAAGCCATGTAAGGTATATCGACTCATAGTTACTTTGTGTTTAGCTCAATTTTTTAAAATTAATTGAAGTTGCTATATCACAAGTATACGACTCGCATAAAATAGTATAGCAAGTTATCATTCCCTTGAGGATTGTTTAGTCACCTTATAATTCAAATTGACTTTTGTTTCAGTAAACCAAATAATGAGAGATTGAAATTGCAAGAATTCACAATTTAAAGGCTTGCAAACTCACTTCAAAATTAATGTCACAAAAATAAGAACACAATTTTGGTTTAGAGAATCAAATTATAACGGTTAGGGTCATTCTCTCCATACCACGTAATCCCTTACTTTGGTAATGTAATCATGTTTAGTTCTAGGCATTCTAACTTGTTGACCCTTTCTCTCTCAATACTTGAATCATTTAAGCCTGAAATAATGATTAAATTTTGGTATATGGTCTCTCATCCTACACACTTTACATAACCATTAAGTGGAAATGAAGTAACTTATTGGACAACCATCAAACCATCCAAGAGAGATATGTCATGTTATCACAAGGATGCCCACTCTCATGAAACATCCAAACTAATTTCCTAACCCCATTTCTTAATGTAAGAAAGGCCTATAAAGTCCACACATCATAAACACTAAAGCAAACCATACATTAAACCGAAGTGAGTTCTCACATATTATGGTAAGAATAACCCTAAAATCTACTTAAAATCCATTACAATCACCAACAACATCCTCAAAACAAGTCCATACATCTTCTCCATGCAATAACTAAACAAAAACAAATGAGAGAAGAGAGAAAAGAAGGTTTGTAAGTTGAAGAACAAAGTTGGAACTTGGTGTAACAACTTTGAGATCTTTTAAAATCACTTGATTCTCCTTAAAAATCCACTTGAAAATGTGTCTATCTTCCTTATTTTATACTTTGAACAACCATTCCTCTTTCTAAGGATTAAAATAGGGTTTCTATACCCCTTTAGGTGCTTAAACTGACCTAAGAAGCAAGTAGAGCAAGTTGGAATTACCAGTTGGAAAGCTAGAAAATTCAAGCAACGTGACTTATTGTTTTCCAGCCTTATTTTCTTCTTTTGTTTCTCCTTTGATACCTACAACCAGTCCACATGCAAGTAAGTTGATAATCAACACAAATAAGGTCCAAATCCTGCTCAAACATTGACATACAACTATGCAAAATGTGCGTACATCAAAATACGTGAAAAGCATGCAAAACCTAAGCTTAAAAACTTTCATTTATAACCTAACATGCAATTTTTCATATACAATCGCACATACATGAAAGTTATATGAAAATAATTGAAAACCTAGGCTAAACATCCTAGTAAGTATACTAAACATACACATTATCACATAAAATGATTTAGACAATCCTATAACAAATATCACTTATAATAGTATGTATATAGGCATGTAAAGCCATGTAAGGTTTATTGACATAATAAATAATGTATAGCATAAAGAATAGAAAAAAAGAATTAGGAGGCATAAATAGATAGATATGAAATATAAGCAAAGATTACAAGATATTCGATATAATTCAAAAAAGTTTCAGTTAGCATGTTATATAGAAACAAGTTAAATATAAATCAAATAAATAAATGAGAAAATTTTATCAGCAATCATATTTCCTTATATAGATCTTCTCATATTTTGTAACAAAGGGATGTTTAATTGCTTCAATATGCATATAGTTTCAAATTATACAAACTTTGGCCAACATAAAAAAACTATTATCAACACTTTGCATCAATAATATGTGAATATTGACTAAGCAAGCAAAAATTACGAAAAAAAATTGAAGATCATGCCAAACATTGAAAGTTCCTCTTGAGCATTTTCATAACCTTATAAGAACAAGCTTTAGGCAGAAAGGGAGAGTAAAAACCATTTCATAAAAACCATTTCATCTGCTTTTATGACTTAATTTCATTTAAAACTCCACAAAATTAGCACACATTAAGCCACTAGATACAGGAAAATATGTTGTCACCTCATATAAACCAAATGTAGCACCATTTAGGATTACAATTAATTCGTACACCAAATTCCACCAAACTGCCCGAAATATAATGCTACTAGTTAAGATAACATGTTTCTAACTTTCCAATTGTTCAAGTACAACCTATTACTTTCCTTAATTGAAGTTATATAATATAGATTTTTAACATAACTCCAAAAAAATAGTTGACATTCAAATGGCACTGATCATTTCATGAAGACAGGATTTTATTGCATCAAATATCTCAAAGGTAACAACTACCCATTTAATCCTTAGCTGATCAGATGATTACTAAAAATTTAAGTAATCAAAGGATGGAAAAAAATTCATTGATACAAATAACAATAGTGAACCAAGTTTGAGAAATCTTTAATGAACTAAGCTTGAACACAATAGCTTGGCTTCATTTTCATCTATATAAATTAGTATACCATTAAAAAGAACAATTACTAGTGTGAAATTCTTTAAACAATACCCATTTTTGCTACTTTAATAACCAAGAGAAGAACAAACAAATATGTGTAAATCTAAAATTACAGTTAGAGGCTTTAAGTTTCAAAATTTTGGAGAAAGTGATGTATACCAATGATAAATACTTAATAGACCATATTTCTAATCTCATATCTAGTGCATATTGTTTGTTTATTTGATATTTTTATTATACTTGGTACTTAATGCATTCATATTATGTTTTTAAGTCTTAATTGCCTTTATGGGACAAAAGGAGTAGAAATTGAATTTAATTGAGGCAAAAATTGAAGGATTAAAACTGACTTTGAGGTACATGCCCATATAGAGATGGATACGATCATGTGCTAGACTATATAGCTTTTTGAAACTATATTTTTGTGTGATTTTCAAATAATTAAAGATTGAGGGATACGGTCATATACATGACCATGTAGGTAACCGGTCGACTCTAAAATTCCTAATTTTTGAGATATAAAAGGACAAAACTAAAAAAGAGAGAGAGAGAGAGGCCAGAGAGAGGCTTAAAGGAGGATCTAAAAACATAAATTCATGGCCTAGGACAATCGAAAGAATGAAGAACAAGCAAGGAATCATATTTGGAGTGGACTACCATTAATTTAAAGTGGATTTCATAAAGATTAAAAGGGATTTCATCATGTTTCTTTTAATTTTTTATTTTAATTTCATTTTGATGTTATGTCATCTATGATTAGGAACTAACCTTTATTAGTACTGGGATTAGATGAACCCCAGGATAGACCTTGTAGTTATTTTGTTTTAATTTAATTTATTCTTTAGTTTCATTGGGATTCAATAATATGTTCTCAATTATTCTTTAATTAATATCGCTAGCATGTTGATTCAAGTATAATTTCTTGTCATTGTGATTGAGAAATCTAATGTATTACCAGATATAACATAATTAAGAGGAGTTACACATAAACCTAGAGATAGGTCAACATAAATCTTTCGAATTAGGGTCAAACTTAAAAGAGGAATTCACAAATCGATTAAAGCAATCTTAGGGTTTTAAATAGAAAAATATTTCAATTAATAAACCAAGGATTATAAGTTAAATTTTTTTAGAAAGATATTAGCATAGTTAAAGAATTTTTGTGGTCCAATAAATATAGGCTAAATTGAGCATTGAAATTATAATTGCATAAGAAGTCCTAGAGGGATTTAAAGTCTAGGTACCACTATCTTCTTTGATTTATTTAATGAGTTGAATCTTCATTCAAGCTAGTCAATTGTGTTAATTTATTTCAATTTATTATTTTAGTTTTGAATTTGATTAATTATAAGCACCATAATTTGTTAGACTATATAATAGAAAGACGATAAGCACTAGTAATTCTAGTCCTTGTCAGATCGATCCATAATCACCAGTGCTAGCTATAGCTACAGCTACATCTTGTGCTTATGGTTAAAACTTAATAATATCATTAAGTTATTGTCACCATTGTCAATGACTGTAATATTAGGAAAACCTTTTTCTATTAATCTAGTCACTTTCCTTTTCTTTTTAGGTAGTTTCATTTCATTTATTTTCATATTTATTTATTTGTCTTTATAGATCTCTTTCTTAATCTTGTGTTTATAATTTATTTGTAATATTTGGGTATTATGAGGACAATATTCTTAAGGAGATTATGTAGCTTAGAATAAGAGACATGGTGATATGTACTTAAAAGTTTAACCAACATTTATGACGTGTTATGATATTTACGGGTTTATTATCCTAATAATCAATATTAAACAAAAAACTATATATAGGAGCATCCAATTTACATGGAGAACTGGCCTCAAGATACCTCATATGAGAATACTTATAATCTAAAGTGAAGTAGTTATTATAACATTTCATGGAATGATCACACTTCAATAGGTTTTTTAGAACAACAATAGCAAGAGGACTATCAATGTCTTAAGGACATCCTCATGAAATTCATTACATCAATTGAGGTTGCCTTTATAAAACTAAAAAACAAAGTGTTTTATCTAGATACGTCAAGCCAAATTTGATGGAACATATGAATACGATAACATTATGGAATGAATAGGAGCTAAAGCTTGCAGAAAAAGAGGAATTTATTCTTTAAGAAGAGAAGGAAGATTAGAAAAGAAAGGAATGATAAACAATCATCTTAAATATGGAGGGCTCCTGCTTCCTAAAAAAATGTCAAATTCAATTAAAGATCAAGTGGTTCTGTTATTCCTTATTATATTAATAGTTTGTTAATAAAACAAACATCGCTAGATGCATTTGGTTTTATTAATTTCATACTTTATGTTCTTCTTATCTTGTAGCATATATCCTATTTATGGGTTAGCGAACCCTTTGGTAGGAAAATGGGTGAAAGCAAATCGATGATTATATATCCAAGTTGAAGGAGGACTTGCTGAGAAGTCCAACTATAAAGATCATAAAGAAGTGTTGGTTGAGAGGTAACTTAATAACTAGGTGTTTTTATTTTGATTAAGTATTTTATAGGATTTTCATTCATAATTTAGTTATTTTTATAATTTTAGTTTGATGGACCTAATTTTATACCTAAAATTTGATAGAGTTCCACAAATTATAAAGGTAACATCATCCTTTGCGTCATAGTAAAGAAGATTTCACTAGCATTGGATGGATGTTGATGACATTAGATAAGGCTATAATTCTTTTTCTATCAGGATAGTACCAGTTCTTTGCAATCCTCTTCAATTTTTCATATTTTATTAATTATTCTTACATGTTTTATACATCAAGGACAATGTGCAACTAAGTGTGGAAGAGGTACTTTGCAGTCAAGTTTATCAGTTTTGTTATAATTAGTTTAATAATGAATAATTAGAAACAAATTTAGAGAGGTTGTTAACATAGATGATTCATTATAAGTTTGGTTATGGTTTTGGTTTGATTTATGTAGGCAAATAGTTATAAGTTTTGATAATTAAGTTGATTTCAATTTAGTTCATTAATTTTAAAAATTGATTCCTATTTGTACATACAATGAGTTAAAATGAATTCTTTTTAAGCATTTTTATTTTTCCACATATATAAAAAAGAGAAACAATGACAAACAAAAATAAAAATAATAGTATAAGAATAAACAAGCATAAATAATTTTACCCCTTTGGCTTTATACCAGTAAAAGGTCAAAGTTAAGAGTGGTGCTAGTAGCAATTTGAGATAATGACTAAGTTGAGTAATTGAGAGTATTCATGACAAGGTGTTTACTCTCACGCCAAAAGACTAGGTAACTTATTAAACAAGTCTATAAATGTTTTGTGTTGTTTAACTTTAGTACTTATTTTTAATTAGGGCTATGAAACTATTTAAAGGATTTAGCATTTTTCTTCTGTATGTTTACTTTATAAATTAAGTAGAATATAGTGAATTAAGTTGAAATTTAAAGAATTATAGAGCTAGATTGATTTATAATTTGACGCAAGTAACTAAGTAATTAATAATTCAACAAAGTTTTCAATTGAATGAATAATAGAGATTTTTTTGGATATCTTCAATTTGTTTAGTGCTTTCCTAAAGTTGTATCTTATTAAGTTAAGAGTAATGAAATTGATGCACTTGAGGACAAACAAATGTTTAAGTGTGAAGGAGTTTGATAAATACTTAATAAACCATATTTCTAGTATATTTTGTTTATTTATTTGGGATTTTTTATTGTGGTAATTCATTCATATTATGCTTTTAGGTTTTAATTGCCTTCATGGTTCGAAATGAGCAAAAATAAGACATAGTTGAGGCAAAAAATTGAAGGATTAAAGCTATACTTAAGGGACAAAGGTGAACATGATTGTGTTTTAAACTATGTAGGCTTTCAAAATTGTGTTTTTGTGTGATTTTTTCAAGAATTGAAGTGAGATTGAGGGACATGGTCATTCACATGGCTGTGTATATGACTGTATCCACTTTAGAAACCCTAATTTTTGAGCTATAAAAGGGCAAAACTAGGAGAAAGAGAGGTTATAGAGAGGCGCATGGAAAGATCAGGAAGCACAAATTGATGACCTAAGACGATAAAAAGAACAAAGTATGAGCAAGGAAATATAGTTGGAGTGGATTATCAGCTATATAAAGTGGATTTCATAAAGATTACAAAGAACATCATCATGTTTCTTTTGACTTTCTGTTTTCCTTTAGTTTTGATTTGATTAGTAATTATACATTTGTTGGTACTTGGATCAAATGAATCTCGAGATAGCCTTTGTAGTGATTTTGTTTTAATTTAATTCATTCTTTAGTTTAATTGAGATTCAATTATATGTTCTTAATTATTCTTTAATTAAATTACTAGCATGTGATTCAAGTATGATTTCATACCACTAAGATTGAGAAATTCAATGTATGAAAAGATCTAGCATAATTGAAAAGAGATACAAGCAAACTTAGAGATAAGTTGACATAAATATTTCAAATTGGGTCAAACCTAATAGAAGAATTCACAAATCAATTAAAGCAATCTTAGGAGTTTTAACTAGACAAGGATTTTAGTTAATCAACCGAGAATTAAAAGTTAATAATCTTAAGAAAGATATTAGCATAGTTAAGGAATTTTCATGGTTTAATAAATTTATAATAAATTGAGTAGTAAAATATAATTGTTCCCTACTAGCTAAGGATAAATGTCTGCTCTTCTAATTAGAGATTCTAGAGTTGATTTTGTCAATAAGAAAAGAATGCTCTTTGCAAGCTAGTCTTAAGTTAGAAATAAGAACCCCAAAATATACCATTGATAGCTACTACAAATTGAAGCCTATGATTGGTTTAATGTTATGTTCCATATGACTAACACTCCTTAATAGAAAATGGCACTTTTGGTAAAATTAAATTCAAATCCTACAACTCTGTTGAAGGTTTTGAGGGTAGCCAATAAGGATTTAAGCGAAATTGAATCAACATTAAATAATAGGATAAAGTCATCAGCAAAACAAAGATTAGATAGCCCAAGCCTTTTGCACTTTGAATAAAATCTGAACTATTTGGTGCTATCAATAACTCTTTTAAGAATTCTATCAAAGACTTCCATAGCAAGTGCAAATAAATAGGTAGATCATTTTTAAAGATACAGTTCTTCCTACTCTTCTTCTTCGAATAATTTCTAATTAACTATTGCAATAACATTATTATCACCAATAACACTGCCTTGGATATAAGCTTTATGAGATTGATGGGGATCACTTCTCTCAATTTATCAGTAAGAATCTTTGAAATAACTTTATAAATGGTGTTGCAATAAGCACTTAGTCTAAAGTCCAAAACGATTTTCTACTCCTTACCTTTAGGAATGAGATTATTGAAAGTTCTGTTGAACTCAGAAAGAAGTACTCCATTCCTAAAAAACTAAAGAATTGCATCAGTAGCAATAGGTTTCATGATAGACTAAGTCTTAACAAAAAAGTGTCCATTGAAACCATCATGTTAAAGAGCCTTATGAGGATTTAGTTTTCAATTTCCAAAATCGTGACAGGTCTATTAAGACTTTCCACTTGCTGAGAAGTTAAGACATCTTTAATGTTTTCCTTTAGAAAGGGGATTAAAGAGCAAGTGTTAATAGGGGCATTCATCAAATTAGAGAAGAAGTCTACAGCTCTATCCAAAAGAAGTTGATGACTATTCAATCTCTGTTCACCATGCTCCAGGAAAATAATTATGTTTTTACATTTCCTAGTAAGTACAACTTTATAGAAGTAAAGAGAGTTTCTATCCCCATCCTTGAGACATCTAATGCGAGATCTCTACTTCATCAATGGGAAATCATAGTTAATAGACTTAGTAAGATCCCTAATGGCTTTCTTCTCTAGATCTTATAGATGTGAAGAGGTGGGATTAATGCATAATTCAAATCAAATTGTCGCTAGCTTCCCTTTGGCAGTGCTTAGTAGATAACGAATGTTACCAACATTACACAAAAACAATTTCTTCATTTCTTGTTTAATCAATCTATTTATTCTTGCAAAGATGAAATGTTTGATTCCTCTAATTTCTAGACTTACCCTTATCCCTAAGGCCTCTTGAAAGCCCACTAGATCAAATAAAAAGTTGTTGAACCTGAAAGGCAGTATCAGAGCTTCAGAGTCAGTTTGGGTAAAAAAAATTAATGATCTAACAACTTGCTATTTTTAAACAAAGTGAAGCTATAAGGCAAGCTGATTCCCTAAGCTTTTTTTCAAGCTTTTTCCTGATAAAGAACTAATCATTTTGATTGTTTTTCCATGTGAAGAAGGATCTGTCTGAAGGAAGATCCATGACCTGTATGTCTTCCAAGCACTTTATGAGGTAAAGACAAGGCATGCTTATTGATCTCTAACCTTCAACTTCATCAAGACTGATGATTAAGTTAAAATCCACTACAACTTCATCAACTTCAACTTGCAATCTTTTTAAGAGTATTCCATAGTGCAAGTATTTGATAAATAGTGTTACGAGCATAAATGAAGGAGATATATACCATTATATTTGTCATCTTATCTTCTACCTTCATATGCATATGATCTAATCAGTTACAAATTACACTTATGCTTGAACTAGAGAGTTATCAAAGCATACTATAATTCTACCATTGGGGTGCTGAGAGTGATTAGTGACCTATTGTCAATTTTAAGCAAGTCGCTTGATGATATTACATTTCTTATATTTCATTTGAGTTTTTAAAAGGCCAACGAAGACTACTTTATTTTTCAAGATCTGATCCTTGATCAAAAACTTTTTATAAGATGCATTTATAGCTCTAACATTCCAAGTTAGAATTATAATTTACGGGAATCCCCTAAAAGGGATTTTTTTCTTCCTATTAGACTTTCTCCTGCTTATAGGCTCAAATTCAGTTCTATTACCAACCTCTTCATCTATATTTTCTAGGGAATCATTATTAGAAGTGATTATGTCATGTATTGCCTCTTATTAACTTACCTCTCTTCCAACAAGAGTGACAAGCTCTTTCTCAATTAATTACTTGTGATTGTTTGTTTGGTTGGTTTCAGGAGAGGTATGTTCAAGATCTTAGATTTATAGAGGACATTAGATTCCTTTAGGTTGGTTTTTGTTAACTAATGGAATTCTCATGCCTTGAAATTTTTTCCAATACACCTCCATATTTTCTTCTTTTCTATGCTATGCCTCCAAGCATAGCTGACTTTAACAATATCTTTATTGCATTGCATAGGGTTACATACACTCGTTAAGCCAAATAATGGGAATTTCATCTGGTAATCTAGTTAAGTCACTTAGTAGGATGTAGATTCTAGCGTAATTGGTCCTTTTATTTCAATTGTGGCCTAATCTATGCAGATTGGTTTACCACTAGCCGGATGATTAAGACCAAAGGTGGTTTAGTACTCTTGAGGTACACTATAGATACAAATCTATACAGAAATGTGTTCATGTTTAGTGTCTTCTATATTTAGTCCTGGTCTCTACATTTGAAGGAGAATTGGTTTTTGTACATGTGCCAAGGGCCAACTCTAGTATCTGCTTTTCATTTCCCAAGTGAGTGAATTTGAACCAGAACACATCATTATAATTAACAATGACCTCCTACAGATCATGCTTTCTCCAATTTCTAAAAACCCTTTCTTTCATAACAAGAAAGGAAACTCTTTTATTAAGAAAGAAACCAATAATGTGGCATTCCATCTTTGTGCTCCGACTTTTAGAGTCTTCAATGGAGGTGACATTGTTATATTTCCAGTAAATTCACCGAGAGGATAGTAGCTAAGCTTAGCTTCTAGTTTGTTATTCCCCACCACTTGCACCCATGACCTCTTAATGATGGCTCCAGAAGCAAGAAGTTTAGTCTGAGGGACATTTGAGGTGGAGGGACCATCTTGAATGCTAAGATTTGAAGGCGGGAAGGATTCCATTTCCAAAGGTGAAGGTTAGTGTCCAAAGGACAAAGACAAAACCAACTGGATAAATATCTAAGAGGTAGTCTTAACAAAGGAGTTTAAGCTAAACCAAAAAAGGGAATCAACTGGAGATAAGATATAGTACAAGGCTTCGTAACCTAATTGTAACATCCCATTATATGGGGGAAGGTTAGAATGATAAAAGTGAGTGATTAATGAGAGCCTAGAGATGTATTTGCATGCTCATGCACAATGTGTCATACACATACATGAGAATAGTGAAAATTTTGCACATGAACATAATTATACATGCATTCATGAATAATTCCGGGTATAATTAGATTAAGTTGTGATTTCTAGGAGTTTTGAGAATTCTAAATTTTATGTGTATGGAAAATTG
>JANKYF010000224.1:29180436-29194433 GCA_029829435.1 Erythroxylum hondense | reverse complement strand
CATTAAAATGCTAAGTAACTATCTACTTGTATCAATTCATAAGTTATTTCAATCTACTTCATAATCTTTCAAACTTCAACCTGAATCACAAAATTTAATTCCATGTATAAGATGAATATACATAAGATAAAATGCTTCCTAAATTTTGAACATATTATTAATAGGATATAAAATTAAACAAAACCAGAGTAATAAAGATTTGTTTGAACAATCACCTAACCTTTTTACGTGAGAGTAAACATCTTGTCATGAATAATCCAAGTTACTCAACTATGTCACTATCTTAAATAGCTATTAGCATAAGCCTTTCTCATCCTTTTTATTTGGTTTGAAGTTAACAATGACAAATTATTTATGTTTATTTATTCATAAAAATTTCATCATTTTTTAATAATGAAAATGCTTAACATAATTCACATTTTACTCGTGTATGTGAATTTGAATTAAAGAATATTATAATGCTCATAAAGCGTCTATTTTAAAAAATTCATAAAGCATATCAAGTTCACTTATTCACCAACAACCATAACTAGTTACATAAATATTATGAATCACTAAAACAGTTAAACTCATAATGAAGAGTCTCTATTAGTATGCTTTCAAAGAAATTTCTTTTGAGTAACATCCTATTGAGAATTTTATGTTAAATTAATAAGCATGGTATTATATATAATCCCTCCTCAATACTTAAGATAAACATTGTCCTTAATGTTTCAAGCATATAATAACAATAAAAACAATGAAAACTTCCTTGATTTTAGACATATGGCTAATTCTTGGTGTAATTTCATTATATTCATTTTTCCATTTAAGCACAATTTGAATAGGAGAGGCATGTGAAAAAATGTGAGTCAAATAGAAAGAGTGACAAAATACATACAAAAAATCAATATATAATACAAATGAAAAGTACAAAAGTAAGTCAACCTTGTAAATGAAGTTTAAATCCGAATGGTGGAACATAAGAAACTATCATCCACGAGTCTTATATGAAATCTATGGAGATCATAGCCATGAGGTCTCTAATGGATAACTTTACGACCATTATTAACATATTGCCTAAATCATCCATCTCGTAATCTGCAACAGGAATAGTAACCCCTAACCTAATAGCAGGATAGGCTCATTTGTGCCTCAAATATCTACATCCTTGGTCTCCTCCTCTCCAATATTGGCTCCTCAAACTCTATATTAGGGCCTCATCTAGCTCTACTCCATCAGCCTTGAGCTTGTTAGGTTAGCACTTTGACTCCTCCTAGACAATTACCTCTTTATATGTTAGCTCAACAGCTTGGACTGATGGAGGTAGGATCTCCACCTTAAGGTGGTGTACTATCCTCTATAAGGTGTTACCCAGTTAATGCATGTATTAGTTTGTATATAAAGGTGAAATTGATTAGCTTATCTATATAATACTTAGAGGTTTAGGGGGAGATGGTGTATGCTATATACCTGTAGTCTAATCTTCCTGGGTGGGAGCCTCTACCACTAGTGTTAATGCACTAGCAAGTGATAAATAATGTCTTCTCCTATCTGCCTAAAGCTTCACCATACACTTAGCTAATAGGATGTCCATTGTGAAAGGTATCGAAGTGCCTACTATTGCCATATCATGCTTATTTATGAGCACTCATATCCCCCTCGGCAATCTAGGGATGAATAAGTCCCATTTGTAATGTCAAAATTGGCTTGATGTAGGTACCCTCAAACTAACTAGATGAAAGAATGCTAAAGATGCAACTTCATCTAGCACATACAGTAGATGAGGAAAAGGTCTATATGGCTAGCTACATCTTGCTCTCCCTCCTATCACAAAATGAATGCATAAAGAGTTTGTGAATGTAACTCATCAATAGGAACCTAAACCTTAGGGCCTCAGACTCGATTGGATTATAGGGCCTCACTTGGCCATCATTTATGAATAGTTTCTGGATTCTATCTTTGATAATCCCAATCTAGTGATATCCTATGGGTTGTAAGGTCCTATTGTGATTCTATAAAGTTATGGTCCACACCTCCTAGTCTAAAGTTGAGGACTAATTCAACCTTATAAATTCTTAGTATCATTGATTTCGAGTATACATATAAACTCCAAAGTTAGCTCCCTATGCACCAGCACTCAAATGTTGAAAAAGTTTAGCATCCATCAAAGGAGATAATCTCCTTACTCCATCTTCCAGGTCCACCTCTTGTATTATATCCTAGTTGATGTGTTTAGGTGCCTTAAACTACTTAGTATAGAAGGATTGGAACAACTTAGTATAGAAGGATTGGAACAACTTCCTCTGAGCCTTAGTGGTGAAGTGGAGCAACAGGTGGCTTGGCTACTCTTGTGGCACTTCTGGAATTATTAAAGGTGGTAGTGATGGTGCCTATGGTGTTAGAAGTCATCTTAATGCATAGGTCTTGAAAGTATTCATGTACGGTGTAGATGTAAAGACATCAACCTTAGGTCTGTTAAGTGAAGGCTATATATACTATAGGCCTCCTAGGTGGTTCTAGTAGGTCTATCCTTACTATAATACTATATCTTGAAGAAATATAAAATATAAGAGAGCAATTGGAGAAAGAAATTTTAGCACCAGATATATCTAAGTGTAGAACATAATGCAACAAATATGAATTATAATAATGTACTACTAAAGGATGTATTAACCTAGAATAATGGTAAAAGTGCATTTTGAACTCTATTATTTTCATCAGAATATAACTTGAACTATAAGATTTTAGAGTGTTTAATTTCACTTTCACATTTGCAAAATATTCAAAATAGACCCTAAGTGGACAAAAAATTAAATAGGGTTAAACGTCCCTCAGTTAAGTGCCATATCATTGTTAACGTGGCATTGTTAATATTAAAAAGTAGTGGGCCCCATTATGACATGTATACCACATTACATAATGCACCCCCAATGACATTTTAAAATTTTGAAATTATTAATGTTTTTAATTAACTTAATTATTTTCTAGTTTAAATATATTAGCCAAAATTTTTAACTAAAATCCATAATATAACTTATTTAAATCAATAAACTAATCCTCAAAATATTATGAAATCGTAATTGAACGTAAAATCCCTAATTGAACCTACAAGCTTCTCCTCTCTCTAATTTCACTTACTATATTGGAATTTAATCATTGCTTACAAGAGTATTGTGATATGGGGCCATTGTTAATTATCAACTTAAGGTTCTTATGTAGCAACAAAACTGTGGATTCAACACTTTCTACAATGTCTTCTTTTAGGAGTAAAAACTTTGGGTCTAGTGCAGTTTTTTTTCATAAAATAAATTTTAAAAAGGTTGAAAATGCTTATGGAAATCGAGTTTATAGTATTTTTCTAGCTAGATTGTTATTCTTATTTTATTAAAGTCATATGTAGAAGAGAGTAATTATATAGAAAGGATTAGCACTAAAATATCGATGGGTGTGAATGATATTCCTAGAACAGTTAATAAGTACATGATTTTCTATGAAAAGGTGTCTAAGAGAATATATTATTTGGAAGTATAATATGACTGAATTTGTCATTAGGATTAATCATTTTGTTATTAGTTGTCCAACTAATGTTTCTAGAAAAACATCTGCTTTAATAAATCAATCCATTATCTCAGAGAAACCTGCTTAGGGAATTGATTATTACCTAGGAGGGACTAGTTGATAAGGTGTAAGAGTTTACAATATGTAAGGACCAAATACGTTGAAGTTCTTGCTAATGTTGTTTCTAGAGTTCTCCTTCCTATAACTGAGATTGCATTTTTTTCAAGAATGTCTTACTTAGCTCCTTTTGGGCTTAATAGGTTTAACAATAATTTAGGGATTAGTTTACTGATTCTGCTAAGTTAAATTAGGGATTTTATTTAAATTTTAAAATTATAAAATAAGTCATCTACCTTACTATGCCACAAGACATACACTTGGTAGGCACCCCCTAATTGATTTTAAAATAATAAAAAATGTCACATTAGTGGTGGCACTCGACAAAAAAATGTTTAACCCTGTTTAAGTTTCTATCCACTTAGTGTCTACTATGAATTTGTTTTGAAAATGTTAGGGTTGAAATTGAACAATCTAAAATGTTAAGGCTTAAGTTGTATAATGATTAATACTATAAATCTAAATGCATTTTAGCCCTAGAATATGATATTCCCATGTTCATATTGTCATTATTTATGCATAATGTAACCATAACTTGTAACCTATACTATAAAAATTAAACTTATGTGTCCGTTGTCCTAATTTAGAATCTTAACCAACCAAAATCGTAAATTAAATGAACTAGAGTAGTTAATATAGTTTTTACTAAGCATTTTTGACCATGAATATCAAATGTAGTTCATAATTCATCTAATTCATTTTTATAACACCCTTAAAATCATGCATAATGGGTAAATAGTTAGTTGTAAGCAAAAACATAGTTCAAAAACTTTAAATAATACATAATGGATTAAAAAATGAATTAAGAGTGCAAAAGAAAAATACCTGGATGATGCTAAAAGATGGTGAAGAAAATGTGAAAATAATCCCTAAACTACATAAAATAAGGTTGGAGAGGGCGTAAGAGATTGGAAATCTATCTAAAATTCTAAGGGGAAGCTGAACTTTAAGAGAAAACTGGTGGAAAAGGAATTGAGAAATGACAAAACATGGCCTGGAAATGCCCTTTATAGGGAACATTGACTTCTACACGGTACCGTGTGGGGGGTGTGTCTTAGAAATTGGGGTAACATAGGAATTATATAAAGGGGTGTTAAAAGAACATGGGTCAGACATAATTGGGGACATGGGATCGTGTTGGTTGAATTAAATGCAAGAAAGGAAACAAATGAGTCATGGTTGAAGCATAGGTAGAACATGATGGCATATATGTCTTACAGAAAAATATGATATGTTCTATTATCTTTTTGAGAATATCTTTTATTTCTTTTGATGCCTAATTCAACCTAAACATTATTTCTTTTGATGCCTAATTCAACCTAAACAAGGTGTTTTGCTTAATTTACCTAGGGTAACCATGTTGCTCTTGTGCTCAAGTCTTACCAATTCTGCATCTCTATATGAAAACCATAGCATAATAAAGGGTCTCATAACATTGGGGTATGGGCACTACATAGGGCCATGTATGTGTCGTGTCTAGAAATGGAATATTCCATTTCTTTTTGGTCTATTTTATAGGTGAAATGAGTCTAACATAAGGAAAAACATGGTGGGGCGAGCTCTAATGTGGTCAGTATATAGGGGCATGTTTAGAAATGTTACATTGTGTTTCTCTAATAGTATTCGGGCAAGTAAAAAGGGGGATGGACATGAGGACATGCTTTTATTGTGTTGACATATAGAATTATAAAGAAAAAATGCTTTAAATCCAAACACTTATTATGAGAAATAAATTAAGATTTAATAATATAAGATCCAAAACATGACGTCAATTCTAACTAAAATGACTAGTGATAACTAAAATAACCAAAACTAAGAAGGTCTAAAACTAAAATAACCTACTTGTGGGGTATATACAATCTCTTTAAATTTTGCCTCTTACCTTACTCTTCTTCTTCTTCTTCCAAATAAATTGGTTATCTCTCGAGCATACTACATGTTTCTCCATAATGGGATTGTAAAAAATTTCTTAAATTGTTTATCAAAATTTTACATAGCCAATCTTTGAAAAAAAGGGAATAGGTAGCTTGTATGGTGTAAGAAGAAAATGTTTGGGTTCTTTTAAATCTTCTCCTTTCTCTCCTTTGGGTTCATTATTCTCAATAGGTGTCTTTCGTCACTTATTTTTCTTCCTCTCAAGTTTTTGTAATTTAAGGATCTCTAATAGCTCATTACTCCTTAATACCACAATGTTACAATGCCCTTGAGGGTTCTCAAAATTACCAATAAATTGACAGGGTGGTCTATCAAAGGTGTTGGCTTATTATGCAATTTAAGCTTCTAACATTTTAGTATGGTTGACATAGAATCAATCTTATAACTAAGTTTCCTAATTACCTTTTTAAACTCATTCTATTTATCTTAGATTGTTAAGAAGTTATCTAGGAGAGATTCTAGGTTGGACTTTTTACTCTACAATAAATTAGACTATAGAAAATTAATAAAAATTTAGTCAATTAATCAAAAAATGCCATGTATAATTATTTGTGATGCTCCATTTCGTTGTACGAAATATCACCAATTCTTTATAACAGAAAATTATAGGTTACATTTTCCAAAATCATAAAAAAAATATTTTTAGCTATTAATTTTTCGATACCTAAGATACTATATATACATAGTCAAATATCAAGCATAAGTCAATGTTAGTGAAAAAAATTTGGCACCATATGATACACAATGAGAAAAAATATAACCTATACTTTTTGGATTCGCTTTATGCTATTATAGTTATATAAGTTTTGCTGCACCTTTATAATATTTCAAGTATAATCATTTAACTACGTTTTTGTAATTTCATACGTAAAGACTTTAACCACCAATGTATGAAAATATGGGCAAATACTTTTTGCAACTTTTTGTGTAATCCATAATATGAAACAATTTGTGAAGTTTTATGTATAATGTATCCATTTGTTTTTTACTTGGAATTATTTAATTATTAATATTAAATTAAGTGGTAGAGAAAAGATTAATTCAAATGTCGAGCGTTCCTTAAATAAAATTATATAAATATCATCAAATCGTACTAGCGAAAGTAATATAACATTAATAGGTTATTCTTTGTTCCTACATAATATATTAATAATAGTATGAGCATTCCTTATAGTTTATAAACAACACAATACAAAGAAAAAAAATCGTAAATTGGAATATGTTTGGACATACTATCAAAGATTATCTAAAAGTGTTGTCTAAGTTTATAAACCTGTAAAAAATAATAAGGTTGGTTAAAGTTAATTAAAATCATTATAAGAAAATTCATACACTAATTATTTAGTTCAAATTAAAGCAAACACCACAAAACTTTACCATTCACAACATGATCACTCATTAGTTGCATCTTCATCCATTATATAATTCGAGAAAAATTATTAATGTTAAATTATAGTATATATAGGAAGTGACAAACCTTAGTTCAAGAAGGCTAACCTGAATGCTCTAAATTCGGTTTATCAAATTTAAAATAATGATTTTTGACTTAAACTTCAAACAAACTTTAAGTTTAAACTTCGAGTTATCCACTGTTTGGATTGATTCTAGAAAAGAAACCTATATTATCAAACTAAATTCAACTTATTTAGAAAACCAATATTTAATCAGCATATTACTATTGCATTATTAACAAATACTTTTAGTTTGTTTTTGTTGGCCCCAAAATTTTATTTTCTTTAATTAAGCATGATCTAAATAAATTATAAGGTTTTGATATATTAGTTTTTTTGGCGTTAATTATTATATGAATGTTAGTAGGATTTTATTATATGGTTTAGTTGTATTAAAGTAGTAAGAATGTTCAAAGACATTTTTAGCAAATCACTTAGGAGTAAAAGCCATAAGGCATATAAGGAAGGATAAAATGGACATTTTATACTCATTAAGGGTATTAAGAGAAGAAACAAAGGTGTCTTGCATTTGAGAGAAGAGGAAAAACGTGAATTGAGGGAGAGAAAGAAGAGAGTGTGTTAGAGAAGAGAGGAAGGAGAGAAAAGAAGGAAAAATCAACTAGGTTTCAATTTTTCTTAGCCTTCAAGAGAGATTTTGAGGTTGTTCAAGAAGAGAAAAAGCTAGAGGAAGAGAAAGCTTTCATTAGAGCCAAGAAACTCTTTATTTAGTAAAGATTCAAGGTAAGATCTTACTTAATCTTGTGGATTCTTAGAATGATTTTAGTTCAAGAAGCTTAAGAAATGCATAGGTTTAAGCTTTCTAGGATCAATTGTAGCAAATATGCATTCTTAAGGTTTTTAATTTGAATTCCTATTGAATGGAATTTGGCTATTGTTAAAGGAAATCAAGAAAGGCAAGAGGAGAGGCATTCTTAAGCAAAATTTAAGCAAGGAATTCAAGGTGAGTTTCATGTTTATAATTGAGTTAATAAGCTATTAGTGTTTCTTTCATATAAATGGAAATAAATGATTTCAACTATTTCATAAATGTGCATTTATTGCGTTTAAAATGCTTTGAGAAAATATTACATGTTTAGGGTAGAATTTATGAGCCATGAGCATTTTTCAAATCAAGAAAGTTAAATGTTTTTAATTGTGTTATAAATGTTGCATTTATTGCTTCATGAATGATTTGAGAAATTGCTATATGTTTGTTGTATGAATTGTATTGATGATTCATGGAAAGAATGTGAAAATGGTTTTTGAAAAGATATTGAGTTTATGAAATCATGTTTCGGAAATGTGCCATTTTGGGACAAGTTGCGAAATGCATGATTTTGTGGATTTGTAGTGGTCCATTCTATTATGTCAAATGCACTTTGACTTTATTAAAGGTTTCTCCTGCCTGCCCGCTAGTGGCACAGAGCTCCTTCATGATATCCCTCATATTTATGACTTCGCAAGACCATTATGTGAGATTATGATAGTACGTTCTGTTCACGACTACACAGACCATTATGTGGAACTCTGTTAGTACGTTCTATTTACAGATCTACCCAAACCATTTCTGATGTGATTATGTGTTTAGAATGTGATGACAAGTTTGATGAATGACTTAGGTTGTTTATAAATTGCTTGATAATGTGAGAATTTGTGAACTATGTGTTTTATGGATTTTGACGCAAAGTTCTGATTATAAACTTGTGATTCACGAGCTTCTAAGCTCACCCCCATTCTCCTTGATGAGCAAGAGATCGAGTAGTCAAGATTCAAGGCATCACTCCGATTATGTATATTTTTGTATTTTTAAGCTAGCTTTTGTAAACACGAGGCTTTAGATGCATTTTAAGTATCTTGTATAGTTTAGATTTTGTGAAACGATATATTGTGGCTAGAAATGCCCATTAAAGATTTACAAACTCTTATCTTTTGAGGTTATGAAATTTAGTTATGTTTGTGCATGAATTACGTAGGTTTCGCATTTCAATTTCAAGCATTTTCGTAGAAAGTTTCTTGGTTTAATGTTTGTGTATATTTTGGTTTGAGGGGTTAAGGGATGTGGGAATTGCGTGTGCACAAAGTTTAGTGTTGATTGTTGGGGCTGATTATGACTTTTGAAGGTTTTGCTGCGGCAAAGCCAAAATTTGGCCGCAACGAACCTTTCTTGAAGAGTATTTTGAGGGATTTTTGGCAATTTCGCTACGGTAAAGAACTAACTTTTGTCACGACGTACTTTTCCTAAGAGGAATTTCGACTTGATTTTGTATCTTCGCCCTGGCATATCTTTCTCGATGGGTGTTCGGGTCTGCCACAGGGTGCTTCACACTAAAATCTGCTTCTCATGCCTTGGGTCAGCCTTCTCCTACCTATCCTCAACTCTCGGTTATTTGGGACTCATCACTGCCAGTCCAAATATCTTTCTTTCTATGGAGACTGATGAATCGATTTTTTCCATTTCCTGAGGTTCTAAGCAGGTTCGGTTTCTGCCTACCCTCTAAGTGTTACGCTTGTAATTCAGTTGATTCCATTGACCACTGCTTCACATGGTGTCAACTAGCCCAAAATGTTTGGTTGTTTTTAAAGAGACGACTCTCAGTTCGTCTCCCACGAATGGATGGTCTGTACTTCTTATTTCAGACAGTTTTGGAGAGCCAGCTAATGGGATATGACTTGCAAAAGGTGTTTGTTTTGATTCCTTTGGCGGTCTGTTGGGGCATATGGAGGGTTCGAAATGCAGCTATCTTTGAGTCGAAGGAGGCGCAAAGTTCGTAAGCCATATTTTTTGCATTAAATATGTTGATCACCTCTTCTCATATCCGACCATTTCATCTATTTGTTGGCTCCCAGCAACGAATTCAGCATTTGGGTGGCTTCAAGTATTCGGTTCGTTCATATCATTCGCGGATTTTGGTTTAGTCAAAACCGTCACAGGGAACTTACAAACTTAATGTCGACGGCTCATCTATTGGCAATCCTGGGCAAGCTGGGGAAGGTTGTGTCCTTCGTGATTCCAATGGGGAGGTTATCTTCGCCCACGCTTTTTACTTTGGGCTGGAGACTAATGTGCATGCGGAAATGATGTCGCTAATGGGAGGGTTAAATTCTTGCCAGGAAGTAAATTTGCATGGCTTTGTGGTAGAAACGGATTCCCTTACTTTGGTGAACTAATTGTCTAATTGTAGCGCTAAGTGGCCTTGGCAATTTAAAATTACTCTCCAACAGATCAACTCCTTGATACAACAAATGGAATGTCGACTTGTTCATGCGTTCCAGGAGATTAATTCGGTTGCAGACTCCTTAGCTAAATTGGTCAATTCTTCTCAGACAGCAAGCTAGCTCATACTCAGCTAATTCCTTGCCATATAGAATCCAAGGCCTAGTTCTTATGGATCAATTGTCATTTCCATATCTTCGCACTAGATTTAAATGAATTAATGTTCGGATTTTGGATGGCCTTAGAATAGATGAAATTTATGCCTCCAAATCCTTCACTCTGGGGAGGTAAGGTTTTAAGCCCCGCCTTCTTATGTTCCTGTTTTTACATTCAATAAAATGGGCACCGCCCCAGTAGGACCACGTTGGTATAAAAAAACTCGGGCTAATTATTAACCTACGATTAATAATTGCTAGGAGAGGTTAATGAACAACAAATTAATAAAATATGCTTAGTCAAGGTGTAGGCTGAGATTGAACCAAAGAACCGAGCCCTTATCGAATTTTCCACTTTTATCATTTTTTGCATGTTTTCTTTAATTTTTTTATTAGTTAGTTTCATTTTATTTTCCTCTTTCAAAATCAAAACCCCCCCATTAAACCTAAACACCGGATAATTTCATTTCATAAACTTTACATGCACTCTCTGTAGGATCAATGTAGACTAACCACTTCTATAGTAGTAATTTAGTTATTTTAATTTGACTAACGCAACGACTCGCGGTCAGGTTCTGAAGAGAAAGAAGCATATTGATGTCTGATGTTGGTAGATTTCTGTACTTATTTTATTTCCATTATGAATTGACTTGTTAATGATGATCTCCTTGCTGGTTGAATTGGGATCTGATTTCATTATAGTTTTGTTGGGAGTAGAATCCATATTTTATACAATTCATGTACCATCTGTAGCTTGGGATTTTATTCCAATTAGAAAGATAAGAGTTTGGTTTATGTGCCTTGAGATTATGCTCCTTATGCAAAGAGGCCTTTGAATCACTCGTGCCTCTCTTCTTCAAATTTAAATTCTTTGTTAATATCTAGAAATGCATTAACATTTATTCCATTTTAATAAGTCTAGTCTCCACTATGTTGAGTTTATAAAATTGTTATATTTAGATATAAACATCTTTTAAGGAAACATGACAATGTTCCTGATACTATTTAGTTTATGCCTTTATAAAATTTAAAAGAAAAGGACTACCTAATGTTTTTAAGGAATGGATAGCTCTAAGAAATATAAGTTGACTAAACTCATTTAATAGATTAAGGTGCAACTATTCAAAACAATGAAAGTAGTGGACCAATGGTTATAAACATATAGTTGCTTCTTCATAGAGAATCAATTTATACCTGGAGTAAAAGATGCTTTAAAGTGTTGAGTCCATTTTTCAAGCTTTAGCCTAAGATCAGGAGGGTCAATGCTTAAAAGTTGGTTTACCTATTTCTTAAAGGGAATTGTATTAGTGTAACATTAGCTAAAGAATATTTTCCTGTATAGATGTTGGTTAGTTCTTATCTACCTGCAATAGCTTATTAGATGAGCTTTGTACTGAAGACCAATACTTTTTTGTATTTGTTATTTTCTAAATACTATTTTAACTTTTCAAAAAAAAACTGTAGCTTGGGATTTTATTCCAATTAGGAAGATAAGAGTTTGGTTCATGTCCTTCAGTTGTTATAACTTTTCATATTCAAACATGAATGACCTCAATAAGAATTGGTTTTATGGATGAGTAGGGCAAGTATGGATAGTTCATTGCATGAAGTTGGCATGGGTTGTTTTTCTATTATTCATGAGTTGAATTCTATCTGTTATAACTTCTCTGATGGATATGTATTCTCTAAAACCACATTTTGGGTTTCTTCATCTATATCATGTCATTTTCAGGTTTTATAATCTTTCAGCAGTGAACATGCGTGTGAGTAGTATGATTGTCAGTTTTTACTATTTTCTTTAAATATGGTTGATGAATATTACTTTGAAATCTAAAGTCGACTTGAATGCAGGTGATTCACATGGGACCTAGTCTACCCAAGAAGAAGAATAAGGCTGCACTAAGCAACTTAGTACCGACACAACTGCAATCGTGGTACCGTCAGCTTCTTGGAAGTGTAGCTAATGAGTCATCTACTCATATACAGCTAGAAAATCACACACCTGCACCTTGTGAGCCAACTCCAACACTAAGAGATGTCACATCTGCACCTATTACTCATCTCAGAGATAAGTATGAATAACTTTTGAATATGCGTCGCAATATTAGTTCTCCGTCAACTTCTCAAGAGAAGCCTCTAGCTTCTAATAATCAGACACCAGTAAATGATACTATTCTTCCCAGTGTTAGTGCTACCTCTGCAAGCACTACAGGTATGATCTTTCACGTCACATTGGTTAAATTTATTAAGTTTAATTATTTTGTTTATCCAACCAATTAAGAGTATGTTTTATGCTAATTGTAAAATATTCCTTTGCTATTTTAGGATCCACGACTGAGCCTAAAAAGACAAGGGGTATCACAAAAGGAAATGAATTGGTAAAGATTAATAAGGCTATAGGTAAAAGATTGGAAATAAAGATCTCCCCACTAAAGGACGACCAATAAACTCCATACAGTCTGCCAAATTATCGAGTGAGATTGGTGTAGTATCCCAAATTCCCGTACTTGTAAGAACAAATTGCAAAAAAATTACTACTGAGGAGTTGGACATTGCATTTAATAAATTAGACATAAGTATTATAAACTATCTAATTTGTACGTGTTTTCCATATGCTTAAAGCTTTGACCAATAATTTATAATTTTTTGCAACAAAAGTTGTAAGTTAAGGGAATGAGGATAGACAACAAAGTACATACTGCTGTGAAGAAGTTTCTTACTTTAAGATCTAAAGATCAAATATTTCATTTAAAAAAGCATTTTACCAAGCACGGAAAGGATGTTAAGCCGCATAATATCATAGTGGTAGAATGGATGGATTTATGCGAATATTGGGAGCAATCAACTACAAAAGTTAGTTAATTTGATCACAAAACTTAATTTCGCAACTTTATTGATAACTTAATATATTTTAGTATTTATGAATTGTGATTTATAGATTTTATAATATATTTTATTACATGTACGATTAGGAAAAAAGTGAAAAAGCCAAATTGGCTAGGAGTCAGGTCAAATATCGACCAAACTTCGGCTTTAAGGCCTTTGTAGCGATATGGACTGAGCTTGTGAGTTGTTATCTTTTTAATTATATTTTACTTTAATTGACATTTCAAAATTTATAATAAATATTACTAGTGATATATTTCTATACAACAAAGTGACAAAGATGGAGAAGAGTGTGACCGAATGAAGCTATGGTATCGCATTCATTATGATGAACATAAAGGTCAATGAACAACTATCGAATGCAGAGAAAAATGGGTGAGTACATAGTTCATTTACAAATATTTTTTAAATGAGACTGTGTATATAATTAATTCTTATTTTTTCAAGAATTAATGTGTAAGAAACTGGCAGATTCAATAGAATAAAGTCATCTGATGACAGCAGATGAAGTATGCGACAAAGTTTTGGGCACTAGATCAGATTACCTCGTTGGCATGGGATTTGAGCCTCGATCATAAGGGAAGACTTTAGTCAGAAGGAGACTTCGAGACGAACTAAAGAAGTCGAAGAAGGTTAATCAAGGATTACAGTCTCAAGATGATGAATTTAATAAAAAAGTTGAACAAACAGAGGATCGAT
>JANKYF010000224.1:29106230-29121207 GCA_029829435.1 Erythroxylum hondense | reverse complement strand
TTTAGTCAGTACTTTATCTCTTATGAATTGACTTGATACAAGCAAAAATTAGTCCAAATATAAATATCTTAAAAATACCTTCTTGGGGAGCTTTCTAGGATAAACCAGGCTTAAAAAAACAATCTATTCGGCTTCAATTATTGCAGTGTATTAGTTCTTATAGGCCTTTTAGCTGGTTATATTTTCTCTTTTCTGGAGGATCATATTTATGGTCTTTGCTTTTGTAAGAAAAGATGAATTAGATAAAAATTGACTGGCGACTTTTATCAGTAGACATCGGATTGTTATACAGAGAATAGGTATTGTTTCTCTCTCTCTTATCCTTTTGCTAGGGGAAGAAAAGCCAAGCAGCGACCCAAAACTAAGTAAATTGCAGAGAGAATAAGAAAAGAAAAATCGGTTAAAATGGAAGGGTTAATGCAAGTGCCGTATGAAGCGACTGTGAATTTGTTGTTGGGTTCGCTTCAAAGGAACTTCCTCCCTGATGCTGTCATAAGGAGGCTCATTCGCTTGCTCTTGGCCTCTCGTCTTCGTTCCTGTTACCGTTCTTCCTCCCATCTCCAGCTTTCCGATCTCCTCCATTTCGTACATTGTACATTTTCTCTCTCTCTCTTTGGATTATTCTAAAGTTTATTAATCATTATGTGCAGCTTAGGTTGAAAAGGTTTTTTTTTTAAATATTTATATTGGAGTTAAATAAGCTGAGTGATTATGTAAGGTAGGTGGTGAGTGGTTTCTCTTACCTTTTCTTTAATAAAAAATTTATCCACATAATGCACGCATTTGTTGTTGTCTGAGTATGCAATTTAATATAATGTTGCCTATAGCTTTGAAAGAGATGCCTATAGCTATCAAGACAGAGAAGGCAAAAACCCAGCATTATGAACTGCCAACTTCATTTTTCAAGCTGGTTCTTGGCAAACATATGAAATACAGGTATTATCTAACACTTAATACACCACGGTATCTGTCTTTGTTATCAACTATTGCATTCTGTTGAAAACACGTCAGTCCATTCCATTGTTGGCTGTGTTATCTAAACTTTTTTTATGGAATTTCTTGATTCACCTCTACTTTCTATCGAGAGTAAAACGTACTCTTTATCCGCACTTTTCCTGGGAATATGCATCAACTCTAGAATTCTCTATAGAAAAATGTTTCAACTTTTATAATTTGACAGCATCAGTTTTATTAGCCAGCATTCCTAAACTTCCAATCTAGTGCAGCTGTTGCTACTTTTCTGGTGGATCAAGCACCTTAGAGGATTCAGAGAAAGCAATGTTGGAGCTGTATTGTGAGAGGTCAGACCTAAAAGATGGACATACTGTCCTAGATGTTGGATGTGGTTGGGGGTCACTTTCTTTGTTCATTGCCCAAAAGTATAGTAACTGCAAGGTTAACGGCATATGCAACTCAACAACACAGAAATCTTACATCGAAGAGCAATGCAGGTATATTTCCAGATTGTTTAAATTTTGCATTCTGCTCGATTTTTTTGTATGTTATTTTAATAGATGATTATCTTCCATACAGTACAAACATAGCTAGCTCTACATGTCACAAGAAGGGTTTTGAAATTTCATCATTTTAACTGCAGGGATCTTCAACTGCAGAATGTGAAGATAATTGTTGCAGATATTAGCACATTCGAAATGGAGGAGTCATATGACCGTATACTGTCCATTGAAATGTTTGAGGTCAGTGTTTCTATGCTACATTAAAAGATGCACGATTTGAGTTGGTATGATACTGCAAATAGGTTTTTGTATCTTTTGCAGCATATGAAAAACTATAAGGATCTTCTTAAGAAGATATCCATGTGGATGAAAGAAGATAGTCTACTTTTCGTGCACCATTTCTGCCACAAGGCTTTTGCTTACCATTTTGAGGTATTACTTTTGCAACAGTTGTTGTTTGTCTTTATTTCAGACCTATAGTGCATGATTCAAATTTATTGTTAGTTTTTTTATCGATATTTAATATTATGTACGTAAAACTAATTTATTATAAGTCGTATTAATTCAGATACTAACAATCCATTTTGACTTTGCTTGCTTTCAGGACGTGAACGAAGATGATTGGATTACAAGGTACTTCTTCACAGGAGGAACCATGCCATCAGTCAATCTATTGCTTTACTTCCAGGCTAGTCAGCTTTCCATTTTTATTCTTCTTTTGAATACTTTAACTCCCTTGATTTAGATACAATGGAATTGTGCTTCTTATAGAGCTTGTATATGGAAAATTTAAGTGAAACCTTTAAATATTTTAATCATCAAAACGTGTCTGATCACTTTCAACGGACTTATTGCGGAAACCAATATGCAGGATGATGTTTCAGTTGTCAATCATTGGATTGTAGATGGCAATCATTATGCAAAGACAAGGTTGTAACATTTAAGTTTGTTGCTCATCCTTTAAATGATAACCACTTTGACTTCTGAGATTAACTAAAATCTTTCAGTGAGGAATGGCTCAAAAGGATGGACTCGAACGTGACTTCCATCAAGCCAATAATGGAGTCAACTTACGGCAAGGATCAAGCTCTCAAGTGGACTGTTTATTGGAGAACTTTCTTTATGGCTGTTGCTGAATTATTCGGATACGGCAATGGAGACGAATGGATGGTTGTGCATTTCCTATTTAGAAAGAAATGACAGGTTCATTGCGTAGAAAAAGATCAAAAAGAGCTTGCCCACATGGTAATTAGCGAGTATTTCGTCGGGCATTAGCCCAATTCATGAATATGAAATGCAAAATATATATCTGTAATTCCAATAGTATTGTGCTCCTAAAAACTGCTAACTTTTTACTACTGTATTGCGTATTCTTATTGCCTATTTATTCTTACTGCGTTGTGTTTCTCTAGTTAGTCAAATGTTGTAACCTTTCTTGATACCAGAGTTTAACTCCAATGGGAAGTGTCCTGTTATAACCTGCAATTAAGTGAGACAATTCCAGGCAATATAACAGTAACTGAGACAGAGATGAATGCCAAACAGGACAATATTTCCTTGTATTCCGTTGCAAACGAGAAGTTACAAAGGAAGAAGGGGATGAGAAATAGAGGAAAGGTGAGAGAAAGAAAGGACAATTTCTCGGAGAATATTCATAACAAACTTCTATTGGTATTAATTATTATACGGCAAAATCATCCTTAGAGTGTGTGCACCAGAGTTGCATGACCTTGCTGATGTATCCACGTGGTCATCGCCAAGTCATCAAATGAAATCATCATACCTCCAAGGATTCTGCCTTGCACGAGTGCCTCGACGCAGGCTTGCCTCATTTGGCCCATTCCTCACAATCGGATATTGCCCACCCCATCACAAGCAACCTTGACCTCAAGGTTAAAGGCAGGATATAAACTGGACAAATTGACCTTGTCTTCCTATGATGCATCTGCTGGAGTCAGGCCCTCCCATTGCACCAAGCATTGCTCGACAAACACAGAACCACGCTGCACAGTAAGAGTTGCTAAGACCCTCGAGGGTTGAAGAGAAACATAATTGGTAGAGTTGACGAGGTCCAATGGAGTAATTTGTTGCTCGGGACGACCCAAACACTTCTTCAATACGGAGACATGAAACACAGGATGTATTCGGGCTGTGGGAGGCAAGTCTAACTCGTATGCAACCTCACCTATACGACGGAGCACCTGGTAAGGCCCGAAGTAGTGACGGTCGAGCTTCGAATGCTTCTGCAAACGGACTGAAACTTGGCGGTAGGGCTGTAGCTTAACATATAGCCAAATGTCCAATAGCATAGGTGACCTCACGATGGTGTTGGTCGGCATAAAACTTCATACGTGCCTGAGCCTTATGTAGGTTGGTTTCAAATAAGGCCAAAACCTGATCACGCTCTAACAATTGAGCTGCTACTAGTGGGTGTCCAGCCTCATCTCTGATATAGCGAGTGACCGTCGGAGGAGCGCGACCATACAAAATTCAACTGGGGACCGTTACGCAGCAGTTTGGTACGAGGTGTTGTACCAGAATTCAACCCAAGGAAGAAGTGGCATCCAAAGGGAAGGATTATCAGCAACAAAACACCGTAAATACATTTCTAAGCATCGGTTTAAGGCTTCAACCTGCCCATCGGACTGAGGGTGATACGCCGAACTCATACACAAGGTGGTACCCTAAAGGCAATGCAGTTCTTTCCAAAACTCACTAAGGAAACGAGGGTCACGGTCGGAGACTATTTCGGAGGGGATACCGTGAAGACGTACTATCTCCTGAACAAAAGCCGCAGCCACCGTTTGGCTTGTAAACTGAGTCGGTAAGCCAACGAAGTGCCCATACTTTGAGAGACGATCAATGACGACCATTATAATAGACTTCCCCTTAGAAGATGGGAGGCCAGTAATGAAGTCCATGGAGATTACCTCGAAAACCAAATCGGGAACCGATAAGGGTTGGAGTAGACCTCCCGGAGTCAGGGTAGAGGATTTCATTTGTTGGCAAGTGTGACACTTGCGAAAAATTTCTGGACATCTCGGCGCATATGTTTCCAATAAAAATTTGCAGCCAACCGATGGAAGGTTCTGGTGATACCGGAGTGTCCTCCCACCAGCGAAGCATGAAATTCAGTAAGTAAGTTAGCCCGAAGAGGAGAGTCGGAAGGAATGACCAGCCTCCCTTGAAAGAATAACAGACCCTCCTTAAAGAAGAAACCAGTCAAAGAATCGGGATCAGCAGCTAGTTTTTGTTGAAATTCAAGTAACTCCTGATGAGAGGAGTTAGCAGCTCAAATAGCGGTGACTATCGAGAACTCTGGATGGGACAATGTTAAGAATTGGGCGGCGGGGACACGAGAGAGAGCATCCGCAACATTGTTATGCTTGCCCGGACGATAAAGAATGTCGAAATCATACCCGATTAATTTCCCCAACCACTTGTGTTGGTCCGGGGTCTGAATAACTTGGGTAGTCAAGCTCCTCAACGGCTGCTGGTCGGTTATAATTGTGAATTTTTGATCGAGAAGATATTGCCTCCATTTAAACACGGCTTGTGTAATGGCGTACATTTCCCTCTGATAGGTTGAGGACTGCTGCATGCGAGGGCTGAGTTGCTGACTATAATAAGCGATTGGGTGACCCCCTTGCGACATATCGCACTAATCCCTGTACCCGAAGCATCTGTTTCAACTGCAAAAGCCTTAGTGAAATCGGGCAGCTCTAATATAGGGGCAACACTAAGTAAATTTTCAAGGCTTCAAAAGCTGTAGTGGCTGAGTCAGACCAATGAAAGGCGTCCTTGCGTAACAAATCTGTCAAGGGACCCGCGACCGATGCAAAATTGCGTATAAACTGACGATAATAACCCGCTAACCCGAGGAACCCGCAGACCTCTTTTACTATTTTAAGCATGGGCTAGGCCTGTACAGATTGAACTTTTTCCGGGTCAACCGCCACACCCTTTCGGGAGATAACATGGCCCAAATACCCGATGAAGGTGAGGCCAAAGAGACACTTAGACTTCTTAGCGAAGAGCCGGTGTTCGCGGAGTATACTAAGAATCGAACAAAGGTGCTCCAAATGTGAGTGCCAATCCAGACTATAAACAAGAATGTGGTCAAAAAAGACGAGAACATACCTCCGCAACATCGATCGAAATACCGAAGTCATTAAACTCTGAAAGGTGGAGGGGGAGTTCATGAGGCCGAACGGCATGACCAAGAACTCGTAATGTCCATTGTGAGTCTGGAAAGCTGTTTTGCATTTGTCGCCCAATCGAATACGAATCTAGTGGAAGCCAGCTAAGAGATCAAGCTTCGAAAAATACATAGCTTCGTGTAACTCATCAAACAACTCGTCGATGGAGGGAATCGGGAAATGGTCTTTGACTGTCACTGCATTCATAGCACGGTAATCAACACAGAATCTCCAAGAACTGTCTTTTTTACAGACCAACAATACCGGGGACGAGAATGGGCTAGTACTAGGCCGAATAATTCCATCTGACAACATTTCCGAAACCAACCGCTCGATCTCTTGTTTCTGGAAATGGGGATATCGGTAAGGGCGGACATTCATCGGACCACTGTGAGCAACTAAGTGGATGGCATGGTCACAATCTCGGGCCGGAGGTAAACCATGCGGTTTGGTGAACACATCATCAAACTCAGTAAGTATAGTAGCGACAACAGGGGTAGTTTCGTGAACGGAAGGAATGAAATCAGAAACCAGATCTAACCTAAACATCTCAACCACAGCATCGGAAGAAGATAATCGACGGAGAGCATTAAACTGAATAGGCTAAATCGGTGGTGCACCATCGCCTGTCCATCAGACCTTCTGACCGTTGTAAGAAAATTCAGAGATGGAAGAAGCATAATCGGTAACGACGGGATCCAATGTCGCAAGCCACTCGACACCAAGTACCATATCCCAACCCTGAATCGGCAAATCCTGATTCTGTATGACGAGTGGCACTTGACAGACAATACCCACACACGGTAAACGTTCACCGCTACCCACCAAAACGGAAAAAATCGAGGTTGAAGTGACAGTCAAATTTAAATAGGTTGCCGCACGAGTTTGGACGAAATTATGAGTACTCCCGCCGTCCAACAATACCTGAACTGGCTTCCCAAAAACCAACCCCTAAAAACGCAAGGTGGAGACGGAACAACCACCGGCAAGAGCGTTATATGAAATGGCAGAATGCAGCTGAGAGGACGGCGTGAGAGAAGAGATGTCGGAGTCGGGATCTTGCGGTGGCGATAATAGAACCGGTTCAGCCATGTCGCAAACCCCAACATCGTCCTCCAACAATAATAACTGGGGTTTTGACTTACATTTGTGGTCCCATGTATATTTCTCGTCACAATGATAGCATAACCCTTTCGATCGGCGTTGAGCAGCTTCGGACGGAGTTAAACGGCGAAAGGGAACCTTGTTACCGCCGGGTAACGTCACAGTGGAAGGAGTGGAGGATAAGCTGGTAGGGGTCGACTGAAAGGCTGGCTTTGGTGTGGGCAAAAGAGGCTTAGACGAACCAAGTATTGGCCGGACCAAACCTTTTTCCAAAGCTATGCACTGCTCGTGTAACTGGGCTAACGACATCGCTTCGTCTAGCGTAGAGGGCTGGTGAATCAAGACGAAATGTTTAATATCCGCACGGAGCCCAGAAATAAAACAATGGATCAGGAACTGGACCGGCAGGGAAATGGCCCGGTTCGTTATAGACTCAAAGCTGGACCGATATTCACTAATAGTTGCTGTCTATTGCAATTTTGCGAGGAGGCCCTCGGGTTCTTCTAAATCACGGGACCTGAAGCAGGCGATCAGGGAAGCCATGAAAGTCGACCAACCAGAGAGTTGCTTGTTCCGGTACATCCAGTTGTACCAATCCGATGCAACATCCTCGAAATAAAAGGAAGCAATCGATACCCGCTCGTTGTCGGGGATTTGGTAAAAATCAAAATAACGAGTGGCCTGCATAACCCAGCGATCAGGGTTGTCACCGATGAAGCGCGCCATTTGCACAGCAGCAGTTTTATGGCGGCCAAGAGGAGAGACGAAGCTGCCATCCGGGGAAATAGAACCAATCTTTGGGTCTGATGACGATGTCTGGGCAAGACGGTGTAAAACCTCCTGGAGCAACGCTTTTTACTCATCAAAGTCGCGGCGGAGGGCGGTGAAGGACTCGTCAAGAACCTTCAGACGTGTACCTTCAGCCATCTAAGCTGACTGAATGAAAGCACCAATGTTATAACCTGCAATCAAGTGAGACAATTCCAGGCAATATAAAAGTAACTGAGACAGAGATGAAGGCCAAACAGGACAATATTTCCTTGTATTCCGTTGCAAACGAGAAGTTACAAAGGAAGAAGGGGATGGGAAACAGAGGAAAGGTGAGAGAAATAAAGGACAATTTCTCAGAGAATATTCATAACAAACTTCTACCGGTACTAATTATTATAAGGCAAAATCATCCTTAGAGTGCGTGCACCACAGTTGCATGACCTTGCTGATATATCCACTTGGCCATCACCAAGTCATCAAACGAAATCATCATACCTTCGAGGATTCTGCCTTGCACGAGTGCCTCGACGTAGGCTTGCCTCATTTGGCCCATTCCTCACAATCGGATTCATGACATGTCCCGAGAAAGAGAATAAGGAAATTGAGATTATTAGTTTTGACGTGAGTGAAAAATGGGTAGGCGAGCGAGAGCGATACAGGCATTGATTCTCCAGATCTTCGAAGATTCAAGGTTGAGCTCCACTTCTCTATGGCTTCCCCTCCTCACCTGTCCCTTCTCTCCCGTTCCCCCCTCTCAACCCTTGTACTGCAGCCTCCCCTTAACCCAAATGTCGAAATCCCAACCAAATTCCTAAAACAAAACCAAAACTTTGACCCCAATCTCCCCTCAACTGACAAACCTGTCCCTACAATCTCTTCCAAACCAGATCTATCCATAACAAAAACCTTAGCAGTTGAACCAAAGTCTAAGATCGATTTAGTTAACCCAGCAGTATAGGGGTTTGCAGAATCATGGAAAGCGGTTGTAGTGAATGGGGCAGAAACTTCGACAGACACTACACTAAGCTACTTCTCGTTCGAGATAAAGGAAGATCAAATTTATGGTATACCCCCATTAGAGTTAGCGCAAGAAGGAGCTGCCAATTTTTAGTTAGCATTGATTGGTCTTCATCAGTAAAAGACCTGCCTTCCTAGTTGTGTAAGGTGCTTTGAATAAATCTTGGTCTGAGTTTGGATTGAAAGAAATTATAATTACCAGTTTAGATAATTTTCTGTTTAAGTTTGAATCTGAAGTAGGAGTTTGGTCGGTTATGAAAAAGAACCCTTAGCACATCCAAGGTAAACCTTTATTTATGCAGAATTGGAGTTTGAATGGAGGAGAACAGAAGGTTGTGCGAAGAGCTCCAGTGTGGGAAAATTTTTTTAATATCCCTGCTAAGTACTGGACCAACGAAGGGCTTGGTCGAATAGCGAGTGTGGTAGGAAACCCACTCCTAATGGATTTTACGATGAAAAAAGGTAGGAAACCTAGAAAAAGCAAAAGTAGGTGTTCCTTCTAGTTTTGGCTTAATGGATTTAGTCTTTTGGAATGTTAGGGAGCTTAATAACCACAAAAAACAATTAGCTGTACTTGCTTGGCTTAATAGAATGTCAGTGTATTTTGTGTGTTTACTAGAATCTAGGATTAGATCCCCCCTTAATTTGAATAAGGTAGGCTCCTCAGTACTCCCTAGGTGGCCTTTTTATAACAATATAGACAGTGCCTCTAACTCCAGAATAGTACTATCTTGGGATATGAATAGCTATCATTGCCACATCCTGAATTCTAAGGACAGTTAGTGCATGTAAAGTTGTCTCCTAGAAACAACTCCCCCCAGTGACGTGTTTATGGATCCAACAACCTTAACCATAGGAAGTTCCTATGGAGTGACTTGTCAAACCTTATCCCATCCATATCCTCCATGCCTTAGATAATTGCAGGGGACTTTAATGCCTTCTTATACCCACATGAGGTAGAACCTAGTAGTCACTCAGCTTTCCAAAGTATGAGTGACATTAGACATTGGGTTGATGGTCATGCACTATATGACCTCAAGTCTAGTGGTCCTTGCTTCACTTGGAACAATAAACAAAGTGGGAATAATTTTGTTGCTAGAAAGTTAGACAGGACTCTCATTAATCTTGCTTGGAGCTCAAATTTTCCTAGATCTTATAGTATCATTCATTATCCGAACATTTTAGATCATTCTCCTATAGAGGTCAAATTTGATTTCCCCATTTATAGAACAACATCTCCTTTTAGGTTCTCTAACTTTCTTTCCTCTTAACTAAATTTTTTGCAACTAGTGTGGAGGATGCTTGGTCATCCCAAATACGGGGATCTCTCATGTTCTGTCTAGTATCTAAACTTAAGATGGTAGAAAGAGCACTTAAAGCTCTCAACTCAAGACAAGTTGGAGATGTCAATGAGAGAGTCAAGAACTGTCAAGATTCTCTTCATATCATTCAAGATAAATTGAGGCATTTACCTAAGTCGAATGAGTTACTTGCTCAAGAATTAGATGCCATTAATGATCTTATTATGGCCTTGGATGATCAAGAGTCATTCCTTAAACAGGCCTCTAGGATTAAGTGGTTAAGGGAAGGGGATAGGAATACCAGGTTTTTTCACAACTCCTTAATAGCAAACAGAAATAGAAACACTATCAATTCTTTAGAAGTAGGTAATGGGAGAAGGATAGTCAGCCTTGAAGAGATTCAAGAACAATTTGTTGATTTTTTTCAATGTTCCATTGATAGTAGGAAAACCCTTCTTTATTCCAAAGACTTTGTGGAGTCTCTTTTTCCTCAAGCCTTATTTGAAAGTCTATCTAATCCCCTCATAGCTAAAGTTTCAGTTCGAGAGATTAGAGAGGTTTTTAACTCTTTCAATCCGAATAAGACTCCTGGCCTAGATGGGTTCAATGGTTTTTTCTTTAAAAAAACTTGGCACATTATTGGGGAGGATATTACTAGGGCTATACAAGATTTTTTTCAGTATGGGAAACTTTTTAAAGAGCTTAATTCTACCTTTATTACTCTAATTCCTAAAAAGACTCACCCATTCTTAGTGGTAGATTATCGGCCTATCTCTTGTTGTAACATGTTGTACAAATTGATAGCTAAGATCATCGCCAATAAGATTAGAGCAATTCTCCCCCACATTATTAGTCATAACCAAAGTGCTTTCATTAAGGATAGGAGACTTGGTGATAACATCTTTCTTGCCCAAGAAATTTTCAAAAACTACCACCTTTTTAATAATCAAAAGAGATTTGCCTTTAAGATTGACCTCCAAAAAGCCTATGACTCAATCCATTGGGATTTCCTCTTCAATTCTTTAGAAGCTCTAGGCCTTCCTCCCAAGTTCATAGCTTGGATCCAAGAGTGTATTTCTTCCCCTTCATACTCCATTTTGATCAATGGATCTCCTTCCAAGTTCTTCAAAGGAAAATCTAGGCTTAGACAAGGAGACCCCTTATCCTTTATCCTATTATTATTTGTATAGAAGTTTTTTCCAGGATCCTAAATGATTGCATGGTTAGAAACCTTTCCTTCAAATATCATTGGCAATGCAAATCTCTTAATCTCACCCATCTCTGATGACCTATTGATGTTCTATCATGCTGACATTAGATTAGCTCAACTCTTGATAAATTGTCTAAGCTGCTTCTCCCGATTTTCAGGAATGGATATGATTCCTTCCAAAAGTTAGTTCTTCTTTTCTCATGACATGGAGCATTTGACAAACCAATTGGCATAAATTTTTGGCCTTAGTAGAGGTTCCCTACCTATCAAGTATCTAGGAAGTCCCCTCATTACAGGTAGGTTAATGAGGAGAGAATGCTTACTCTTATTGAATAAGATTGATGTGAGGGTAAATAAATGAACCCACAAAAACCTCTCTTATGCGGGTAGACTTCAACTAGTGAGTTCTGTTCTCTCTTCATTCCAGTTGTATTGGGCTTCTCACTTTATTCTCCCCTCTTCTGTCCTCAAGGAGTTAGAAGTTAAACTCAGGAACTTTTTATGGGTTGGGAGAGTAGATAGTCACGATCAATCTAAATTTAAATGGAGCAATCTTGTAAAACCAAAAAAGGAAGGGGGTTAAGGATTAAGCATTTGCCAACCTGGAACATTATTTTGCTAGGAAAGAGGATTTGGTATCTATTCAATGATAGAGAAGCCATGTAGTTTAAATGGGTACATACGATCATTTTGAGAAAAAAAAATTTTGGAATGCTCAACCGACCAATAAGAGCTCTTGGAGTTGGAGGAAAATCTTGAGTGTGAGGGATAAATTAGGGAATCAATTCAGATTTAAGATAGGTAATGGGCAGTCCACTCTCTTATGGCAGGATCCTTGGCGTCCAAGGGGAATCCTAAGGAATTTCTTATAACCTAGATAGGTAAATGGATCGGGGTTACCTATAATAACAAAGGTTTCTGATATAATTAATAATAATGTTTGGAGATGGCAGGAATTTCCTATGGAGCTTATTGATGATTTTGACCCCATTCAATACCAACTGAATGGTTCCTCGGATCACTTGGAATGGCTGCTTAGTTCTTCAAAAACTTACACCAATGCTTCAACCTATAATCTCTTGAGACCCTCATCCCAACAAATACCTTGGTATTCCCTGGTTTGATTCAAACATAATAGCCTAAGGTGTTCATTCATTCTTTGGCTAGCGCCGTCCTAAACAACTTCAAACAAGGGATAAACTTCACTTTTTATACATCCCCAACTATTGTTCCCTTTGTATTTCGAACATGGAATCCAATGAACATCTATTTTTTAATTGTTCTTTTTCAAAATCTGTTTGGACCCATTGCCTCACCCACTTCCAATTCACCATTCCCAACTATTCAAGCCTTCCTTCTATCCTATCTTGGTTTCACCAAACTCCTCCTCAGAGTTCCATCTTCCCTATTCTTTCATCCATTACGGTTTACCACATTTGGATCGAAAGGAACTCAAGAACTTTCAGGGATGTAGCTATAGAGGTTGAGAGCTTACAAGCTAGGATAATCTTCCAAGTTTTGGAGCTTCTCAACCTAAACGCTTCGAGAGGTAATTAGATCTTTTATGCACTAACATTGTGATGTAGGTTGCTACTCAACTGGGGAGACAAATTCAATTCTTTCAACGCACTAAACTACCTTCCTCCTCACGGTAGTTCAAGGGCACAACAAACTTTCCATATACAATTTAGTTCCAATGTCTTCAAGGAAGGTGATCATAAGCATCAATAGTAGGAGAACCATATCTTACGGATGATATATCATGCAAGGCATGCGAGAGAAGGTAATCGTGATAGCAGACAAGGAAAATAGCAGAACTTTCCTACTTCCTCATTTTTTAGTTCTGCTAATTGCAGCTTTGGTATTTTGGGTTTGGATTATGTTTATTGGACATTGTGTTGATGGCTTGTTGTTGGTGCACTTGGGTTACTGGGTAATAAAGCTAGCTTTTTACACCTTCTTGGTAGGAAGTTTGTGGAGGAGAGTTGTTGGTAGTGTTGTTACAAGGCTTGAGCTAGGTCCCTTTTGAATTTGTACTAACTTGTTTCTTTTGATAGGTAAGGGATTTCTGTTCAGCAAATTTCTTGTTGTGTACATAACTTTTCTTATTTGTATAAAATTTTACTGATTTACCAAAAAAAATAGGTTTGTTACAAAGATAAATAACCGTTGCCCTTATTATAACATATATTTTATGCCTTGACATTCCTACACCACGTGTTGTTAGACAGTGGTTATTTAAAAACCTGAATCGTTTGTAGCTAAAGGATGCAAGCTAAGTTAGTGAATACAACGGAGTTTAGGTTCAATATATTGACTCTTCTTTTGCATGTAACAATTACCCTTCCTTTAGAACACATCGTATATAAACTTAGATAGTTGAGAATATTTGTTAAATATCAAATAAAAATTCTGAGGTTCGTTCCGAAACTTCAGTCGACCATTGAACCAAGATTTATGTTGCTTTATTTTTTTTAATCTTAGGCTTAGCTTTCCTCCTTTCAAGCACTGTTTACTACAAGAAATTTGTAGTTTACTAATGGAAAAAAATCGATGGTAAACGCTTGTATTTCATCGGTAATAATAATTTCTGACAGAATAAAACGATGAACAACGTTATTAAAATAGCCATAGGTAAATTTAACGACGAACTTTTTATGTGTCCTTCTGTCGGTAAAGTTTAAACAAATTAAATATATAAACAAATAAAATTATTATGCATAAATAATTCAAATTAAATGACTACAACAATCCTAATGTCTTGGTGACCTCCAGTGCTTTGAGGTGTTACAATTCCTCGCCCAACTCATCCATCTCTTATCTCAGCTGAGTTATGTAGTCTATCAATGTATCCATTGTTGTCTGACGCTGATTGACTTGATCGGTTTGCGAATGTCTAGTAGATGCTTCTGTATTGAATGTGGAGAACTACTAATAATATGTATTGATAAATGAACCTAGCCCGAAGATCCTTATACGACGGTCCTTACCACTCACAGCATCAAGATATGTATGAGTCTCATCAACAAGCTATTCTTGATGAGACTATCGTTGAATGGTTTATTGTATTTGGTTATATTAGGAAGCAGTATTTATATTAGTAAGTGATAATTATTAAGAAATAATAATAAAGTATTAATTTCACATACATTCAGTTCTCTACATCGACTGTTGATGAATGCCACACTGTTTACTTCTTCGTGTTAGTGTGCAAAAACACCTGAGTAGGTGTAGGCCTCATGATTGTAGACTTTTCCTGCATATTTAACCTAAAATGTTAGATATGAACTAGAATTTATAAAAATTTCTGCAGAGTTTTCTCCATTTTTATGATATTTCTCCTATTGAACAAATAAAATAACTCAATACAGCTATATATGTCACTAAACATTTATACCATTATCATTATCTATAATACACATATTTTTATTTCAACATTCACTCATCAATTTAGATTGAAATATAACAAAGTAAAACATTTACAATATAAGTATCAAGTATAGATACTTACAAGTCTTTGTGCACGTTTGTGGTGGGTAATTGATCTTCCCGTATGTATGGGAAGACTCTCTCCCCCGAGGCCTCTATGTCTGTTGGTGGAGTTACGCTCAAATATGGACATTGTCTCAGGTGATGTCCAATACTCCTACTAATGACTCCATATTTGCTCCAAAATATAAGGTGGTCGTATACCATCCTTATGTATTATACCAATAAAGTCGCGATAATGTATACGAGCTTACCTCTCCCACACTTTATGTATGGTCGCGTCAAAACTAGAATCTTAGAAAAAATCTTTTTGAAATTAAAAAAAATTGAACTACTATAATGTAATAATATTTATCTAATTAATGCATACAAATCAATATAAAAATAAAATTTTATTGTACCTCAAACTCCTGAAAGTAAAATCCCTTT
>JANKYF010000224.1:29001691-29011877 GCA_029829435.1 Erythroxylum hondense | reverse complement strand
AAGTGAGGGATTACATGGTATGGACAGAATAACCCTAACCTTTATAATTTGATTCTTTAAACTAAAATGTTGTTCATTTTTTTTTGAAATTTTAAAGTGTATTTGCAAGCCTTTAAATTATGAATTTTTGTAATTTTAATCTCTCATTATTTGGTTTACTAAAACAAAAGTCAATATCAAATACAAGGTAACTAATCAATCCTCGAGGGTATGATACCTTACTATGCTATTTTATTTGAGTTGTATACTTACAGTATAGCAACTTCAGTTAATTTTAAAACTTTGAGCTAAACATGAAGGAGCTATCAATTTTTTAACATCGTTGCCTAGGATTGTGCCTAGCATTAAGTGTGATGTGACTTTCTTTGATTTGAGATTTCTTTTTATTTTTATTTGATACTATTTTCTTATGTGTAATAGGTACATGCACATGAGAAGTTTTAGAAGTGCAAGCAGAATATGAGAACTTGACATTATAAAACTTGAAATAGAATTGAGAAAAGCAAGGTGTCAAGATGAAATCAAAAAGATAATGGCAGATCAAGGACATCAAGGTGGTGACCAAAGAACATTAATAAATTTTATGTTGCCTGGGTTTAATCCGAACCAACAGGGGATCTCCAGGCTGACTATTAATGCAAACAAATTTAAAATCAAGCTTGCTTTATTAAATATTTTACAAACTAGTGTTCAATTTTATGGTTTACCTCATAAGGATCCAAATTCTCACATTGCTAACTTTTTGGAAATTTGTAGTACATTTAGGTATAATAGGTTATCCTAGGAGGCAACAAGGATGAGGCTTTTGGCCTTCACACTGAAAGATTGGACAAAGGTTATCTTAATCTTGGGCACGTAACTATATAGGACTAGTTAAATACTTTCAATTAATAAAGGCAACTTGAATTTTCAAGGAGATCATAACCTTTCAGTAGTATGACGAAGGATCCCTTTTTGAGGCATGTGAGAGATTTAAAGAGCTGCAGAGAAGTTGTCTTCATCACAACCTACTAGGAAAACTGTTATTACAGACATTTGATAATGGAGTTAGTGTAGCAACCGGTAATAATTGATGTAATAGTCGGACGATTATTGATGAGAAAAACCATTAATGTTGCATACGATCTAATTGAGGATATGGCCATTAACAACTGTCCATGTTCAATTAAAAGAAGTCAACCATATGATGTGATGGGATAAAATGGACTCATGGTAATAGGGTCAACTTCAGTCATACAGATTTGTAAAATATGTGGACAATATGACCACAAGTCAAACAGAATGTTATTTGATGAATAATGATGGAAGGGAACAAGCAAATTATTTAGGTGTGCCACAATAGTCAGGTAACAATCCATCCATTCTTTTATTTTTCCTAGAATAATAATGCAAGTGAAAATTTGAGACCATAAAGACTGTCAGGATTCCAAGATAGGTTAGGAAATTGGGAGTCAAAATATGAAAGCCTTGACTCAAAGATGGAATCCTATTTTGTCATAATAATGGATTCGATAGGCTCTATAGGTGATATGTGCTTAACTGATTGTATATTTATTCCATAAAACTTAGTGATTAATGTTATGAAATGTTTAAGAAATTCATTTTGGTTCATATTTAGTTTTAGATATAATTTGGAAGCATAAGATCTAAAGTGAGTTAAAATCACATTCTTTGAACTATCCTCTTAATGTTCAAACTCAATTGTCATTGTGGAACAAGAATGAGACGGATTGGGTTGAGAATGGGACAAGCAAATCCAAGGAAATGAAGTTATCAAGATGATATGGGAGATACACAATCGTGTAAGTTCACAATTTGGGCACTTTTATAACATACATAGTTGGATACACAACTGTGTATCCAACCATGTGACTCCTTAAAATCCTAACTTTTAATATAGAATGACATTTGAGTTGCTAAACAAAATATAAATCATTTTGGGATAGAAATGAGGGGTATAACATATATATTTTGGAGACCCATGGAGGGCTAAGCTTCCTGAACTCAATTTGGAGGTGAAATGGACATCGAAGAACACATTTGGGCATATCTACATTGTGTTTGTTGTTATTTCTCTCTCTAGGGGTTGTTTATGTTATCCTTTGCTTAATTGATTTGGTTATTCATGTATGGATGATTGTTATTCTCGTCATCGTTAGATTATTTAGGTATGAACCAATTGTTAGAATCTTGAATACAATATGTAATCGTTCTGTTTGGATTCATTTGCAGCATCTAATGGTGTTAAATCATTAGGGATAATATAATATAAGTTAAATGATTTGAGCTTGTGTGGTTGCTATTGAGATTGGTTTGTTTTCCATATTCATAATGCAAGTGTCGAATTAAATCTAGAGAGCTTGTTCTAGGTTGTCCGATAGCTAGGTTTAATTAAAGAGCTTGTTTGAATTAAACATGACCTAAGGGGAAACTAGGTTAATAGAGTTTGTTATTAATCTATAATCAATAGTTGCTATGAGAGATATAAGAATAACAAAATAATGAAATATGCTTATTCGTGTGTAGGTCAGATTGAACCTAAGACTTGATCCCGAGCACATTCATCATTGTTATTACTTTGTGATTGCTTGCCTTAATTTGATTTTGTCAGTTTAATTTCATTTGATTTTGTTATTTGAAAAATAACAAAACCCCAAAATATCCTAAACACCAATTCTTTTCATTTCAAAAGCTTTACACATAATCTCTATGGGATGGACCTAGACTTATCACTAATTATAGTTTTATGTTTAGTTATTTTATGTAGTGTTACGACTCACTACCAATTGTGACACTGTTATTGAGGAGTGTGGTGCTTTATTGTTTTTTCTAATTTCAATTGGTCTTTTGTACATATTTTTTTATAATTATTTTTATTTATTTCTTGATCTTTTTACTTTTTGTTTGGTGTTTATAAGTAAGAAGGACATATGGAAGGGAGTATGTCACTATTGGATATTATCAATGCCTTTGGTGGAAATTTTTCCCACAACCTATATTCCTAATCTTATAACCAAGTTTAGAGTGATCATACAAACTTTAGTTATGGAGGGGATAGCTAGCAAGATTACTTCCTAAATGAGCTACAAGATGTACAACAATTCCCATAAGGACTAGCAGTCTCTTATTCTAACTCAGGTACATTTTTGGAAAACTTAGTTAATGTTATTGCCTCTAATACTTTACATTTTCAGTCGGATGTAAGGCAATTTTTGCAAGATACAAGGTTTACCATCCAAAATTTAGAGGGCTAGCAAAACTCAAATACATCTTTGGAAGACCTAGTCAATGTTATTGCTATAAATACTTTACAATTTTAGTAGGATGTGAAACAGTTCCAACAAGATGCAATGTCTCAATTCCTAACCTTGGTAAGTAAGATGGGTCAAATGGTAGGAATTATTAACCACCTAGAATCACAAAGCAAAGAGAAACAACCATCTCAACCTGAGGTATACCTAAAGGATGTTAGTGTGGAAACCTTATGGAGTGAAAAGGAGCTTGAGAATCTTGAGAGGACTACTTAAGGGATTGCTTGTGAAGAAGAGGTAGAGTAGGTCCTTGAAGGAGAAAAAAATATCATTTAGCTTGAGGGTGAGTGCTAAGTCCCTTATTATTGTTAACACTAATCCTTTACCTTTACCTAATAGGTTATAAAAATTAAACAAAGAGGAAAAAGGTGAAGAGATATTCGAGATATTTCAAAAGCGTAGGGACTCAGTAAAGAAAAAGTTTAAAGATTGGGCAGGCACTGAACGTGAGGGGGTAGTTACTCAAATGTTATCTCGAATTGCCTCAAATTGAGAAAACGTAATATGTGACACCTAAATATTATAAGTTTGTCACGTGATGAGGAAAACAAGGAGTTAAGCTAGCGATAACAAACAAAATGCATTTTGGGATGCAATCCAAAGGAAATTTATTTCTTTTGCTTTACATTTTCTCATTTATTAGGTTTATAATATGTGCTTTTAAGTTGTTTGTTTGTTATATGCATGTGTGTTTTTAAGTTTGTTTGTTTCTTGATAGTTGTAGATTGCATCATGTTTTTTTTGGCTAGTTTAGCTTGTATTTAGTTGTTAATTGATTGTTTAGTACGTGTTTAGGTTAAAATTGTGCTAGTTAGTAGATATTTGTATTTTAAGTGTTTTATGGGTTAGAGTATGTTTTTGAGATTCAATTTTATATTTTTGAGGTGCCTTGATGTGTTTGCGAGTGTTTCAGGGCAAAGAGTGAAAAACAGAGAAGATTTAGAGAAGACTTAGGAGCTAATTCAAGGTATTGGCCATGATCATGACAGAAGGACGATGGAGGTGCCACGATCATGGCAAATTGTAAAATCTTGGCCACAATCGTGCCATTAAGTTCCATGATGGTGGCCTGCGTGCTGATAAACATGGGGATGCTTCTAGTTTTAGGTTTTTAAGAGACTTTTTGGACCTTTCAGACCTAGAAATGACCTTAGGGTTGGCTTAATTGGAATAGATGAAACCCTAAAGAGAGTTTCACTTCTGCCACATTTGGAAAACCCTAAAGGAGAGAGAAGAAGAGAGAAGAGGAAGAGGATGAGGATGAAGAGGAGAAGAAGTTAGTCTTCTGACACTACTGACTTCTAAGTAGGTCTCTCAACACTGTTGCCTTCTGGATTAGCCATTCCATGTTCTTCCTCCTTTCCCTTTTCATTTTTGTTCATTCAATGTATAAGATTGAAATGGATTTTATAGTGATGGATGTTGGTTTGTTGATGTTATTGTAACTCTTCCTTCAGGATTTCACCTTGATTTAATGTTAATATAGTCATTTTTGTGATTTATTAATTGGGTGTTATGATTACTTTCGTTACTTGCATATTTTGGTAATAAACCCAGAGGGTGAACCAGATAAAAAATGATTAGATTGCATTAATAAGAGCTAGGCAATCTAATAGACCATGTGAATAATCATATTGATTATTATGCAAAGAGAGATCCTGTGTGAGACTCGGTAGTTTATTAGAAGGCTTAAGATCTAATTAGGGTTATAGATGTCTTGTTAATTAAGAGATTGCATTTTTCATAATTCAATTAGGGTTTGTGATTTAAGGTTTAATGATTATAACTCTAGAGAGAGTAATTAACTTTACGATAGTCTAGAACCGACACACCCCATTAACACACAAATGGCTAGGTTAGCATTAATGATAGGGAAAATCCCCTTTCTCATAACTTGGTAATTTTGTCTTGATTGATTTCCATTGTGTCTTTTTTTTGTGTTGATCAATTTTAATTTCTTTTCCTGTTAAATTTTTTAATTAATTTCTTGAAATCAAATTCTCTTATTTATTTTTTGTTGCAATTTCTATTTTTCGTTTTATTAATTTTTTTGAGCCTTAAATAGACTATATTAGTTCACCTCCTCGTGGGATTGACTCTTCTCTTAATACAAATCATGACCCGTGCACTTATAATATTTGAAGGATATAAATTGTACACTTGCAAATCAACACTAACATGTTTTTAGCACCATTGCTAGGGAGCTGTAGGATTATTTTAATTTTTTAAATCTAAGGATTAAGAAATTAGAAAAAAAGGAAGGAAGTTTGGGCAGTAGTCAAAGGTACATCTTTTGGACATCATAAGGAGACTATGAGGAATCAAGAAGGTTAAATGCCTAGAAAATGAAAAGAACAATGATGGAGGATATATATTATAGGTAGCAAGGAACTCTTGCAGACTTTAATTAGGCATAATTTAGCAGGGAAAATTATCATCTTTATATGAACATGTACACTACGTAATGGCAGAACCACCAACATTTCTATTGGTCTAACATTGTAAGGACTCCCATAAGACATCAAGACCTACTAGGATTTCAACAAGATGAGTCTAATTTATAGGATTCAAAGTTAGAGCTCACAGATATGGAAGAGACCTAGTAAAGAATGGAAGAGAAGTTTGAGCAAGTAACAAAAGATCACGCTTCTTCTATTCACAACCTAGACGTTCAAATGGACCAGCTTTCTAGGGAGTTTTATAAGAGAAGTGTGGAAAATTGTTTGCATAGCATGAAAGTAAATTTAGTAGAGCCATGTCAGGCTATCACACTTAGGAATAGGGTAGAGCTAGAAGAACCAACTTGAAATCAAACTGAGCCCTACCTTGTAGAAGACCGAAACAATTGAAGAAAGAGGATGAAGAAAAGGATGGACATTGAAAACACTTTAGTAGATGTCTATGAAGAGAACATTATCCTTCGGATTAGTAATGACTAATTAACATTCAACATGAATGATGTATTAAAGAATTCAAAGGAGGTTGACTCATTTAGGAGAACGAATTTGTTTGAATCTTTAAAAGAGTAAAAGGAAGAAGAGCAGATGAAAATGGACATCGAGTTTGAAGAAGCTATGAAAGTCTTTGTTCATTAAGCAAAAGAAGAAGAAAATGGGGTGACTAAGGAAGAATAAGAACAACTCATTGATAAGTGTAAATTACATAATGTTTTAGAACATAGTTTGATATATGTTTAGTCGCTAATTCAATCATTCAGTATGCATATAGGTTAGAATTGTGTTAGTTTGTTAATTATTTATGTTTTAACTGTTTTATAGGTTATTACAAGTCTTTGAGTTTACATATTATGTTTCTGAGGTGCCTTGATATGTTTGCCAGTGTTTAAGGGTCAATTCAAAGAACGGAGGAGTTTCAGAGACATTAAGGCATAAATAATAGCCCACAATCATCACATGTCAGGCCATGATTGTGACAGAAGCACCAAATTTGGCCTACGATCATGACAGAAGCATCAAATTTGGCCCGCGATCGTGGCTTACATCGGGCTGACACATAAACACTCATGAGCGTCAAGTTTTGAGGGACTTTTTGACCTTTTAAACCTTGGAAAAACCCTAGGGTTACCTAAAACACAAGAGGATATAAAAATAATAAAAAAGGTAGAGAAGGGAGAATTTTGCATGAGCCACCTTGGAAACCCTAAAGAGAGATCATCAAGAGATAGAGAAAGAGAAGAAGGAAGAGAGAAGAGGAGAAGAAGCTAACTTAAAGTACTTCCCAGATTAAGAGGTTTCCTAATGTCACTGCCTCCCATCATCCATTTTAGATTGTATTTACTACTCTTTTTAGTTTTATTATTGTATAAAATTGGTTGAACAGTTGATAATATGATGTAAAATGTCAACGATGTTCTAAACTAACCTTTGAAAATTTATTCTTGAATTAATGAGAATCTAATTGTTTACGTGTTTATTGGATATTGTTGTGGTTTGATTTTATGATTGCATAATTCAATAATAAATTGAGTAAAATGATTAAATTAGACTAACGAGAGTTAGGTAATTTAATAAAAACCAGAATTGAATCAAATCAATAATTTATGCAGATAGAGATCTTGTATAAGTTTCTGATAGTTTATTAGAGAACTTCAGAACTAATTAAGGTTTTGGATAGGTTGTGAATTGAGAGATTGCAACCTTCCTAATCTGATTAGGATTTATAATTTAGGGTTAATTGTTATAAATAGAGTGAGAGTAATCAACCCTAGGACAGTGTATAACTAACAATATAGTAATTAGTCATTAGTAATAAGTTAGGTTAGCATTAAGTATAGGTAAAACTCCTTTTGTCTCAATGGGTAATTTCCTTCTGTTGATTCTTGGGTGTGTTGCAAATTGCTTATAATTAGTAATTTCGTATTTGATTCTAGATTTGAACGACTTAATTAAATTCTCATATTAGTTTCGATGCATCTTAAATTTATGTTATTTGTGATTAGATTAGTTCCCTCCTCATGAGATTGACACCATTGGTATATGCTAACGAACCTTGTTATTTAATAACCCGAAGGCTAACAAAATAGTTATTTAATGAAAATTTATACCTTGTTTTAACCTATTTTTAACACGTTACCTACCTTATTGATTTTGCTAGTCATTCTTATGAAAATCTTCCAGTAATGCTACTTATTCGATTGGCCTAAAATTATAAATGAATGTGATAACTTCCTAGGGTGGATAAACTAACACTATATCCTAATTAAGCTGTATATTTAGCTAAAGTAACCTAGGTCACTAATTTCGCAAGCTAATAAATCTTTGTAACCTAAAAGACTATAGCTAAGGCTAAATATATCCCGTTAAGTCCTAGCCATTGACACATTCACACGAATCACATCAGGCAAGCCTAAACAGACTAACATAAAAGTATGCAAAATTCACATTCAAATAAAAACATACATGCACACAACCCTCCCCACACTTGGATAACACATTGTCCTCAATGTGATAAGAGCAAACAACAACACAGAAGGTGGGGATAAAAACAGTGTAACAAAAGAACATAAGAAAAAATAAAGGTAAAAATAAAAATAAAATAAAGATAAAGATAAAAGACAAGGGTTAGAGCATCAAACCCGTTATCGTGTCTAAGGTTGTGATGGTGATGGTGTCAGAGACCAAACTCTCTTGCCGCTGAGATTGCTTTCCTATCTTGTAATTAACTCATAAAGAATAAGAAAATCTGTAATCCCCAACCTTTCAAGTCACGCAAACTTATTTTTTAGAATTTAAAACAATCTAACTACACACAATTTAAATCTAATGACTAAACGTGTTCATTTATGGTTAACTTAACCTTACAACCTTGGAAACTCAGTCGGGATTAATTATGATCAACTTGCTTCCACCGTTCTCGTTCAACATCAGCTTCATAGCTTGTAGATATGTTACATGTGGAAGAAAATGAAAAGGAAATAATCTATCAAAGTAAGGAAACTTAATAAGCTTATTAATGTCCTTTTCAATAATAAACTGTCAAGAAATAGGGAATAATGAAACTCCCAGAATTTTCTATTTAATCCAACAATTTGTTTTGTAAGAACGTGAATTGTTCGCTTTCTTCCTCAATCACCTTCACATCCTCTGCTATTCATTAACTGAGATGTCTATATCTTTTTTAATCTTTACCACCGTTGTCATCTGTTCGCCCTACTCTTGCTCCTTTAAAGATGTGACTACATCAATTTTCATAAATGGTATGTTTATTGTTGGATTGAAAATAAAAGCATACTAGGTTTGGCTAAAGTTAGATTTCAAAAACTTCTTCCAAAATCAAAACACAGCGGAAACAACATAGCCAAATCAACATGTTTTAGCCATATATGGTACGCTATAAGGAAAATAATTAACATAAGAACAAGATAAAAATTATACCAACCCCATGCTACAACTTTGACTCCTCACTTTGGTATCCTCTCCTTGTCAATGTGTCCTCTCTTCGTTATTGTATCCTCGACCAATTTGATCTACCACTTGTTCTCTTTGGACAACTTGATTACCAAGATCCTTTAGTGGGAAAGGAGAAGAAATCTTAAAGAGATTTAGTTAAAAGAAACTAAAAATGAGACCCTTCTCATTCAAGTTTCGGCTAGGCTATGCAAGAGAGGAGAGAGTCAGTCAAAAATGCAATAACCCCTCCTCTCATTCTCTCAATTTTGGTTATAGACGAAAGAAAGAAGTGAAGTGCATCGAATGCATCACTTCATTCTTTAATCAAACATAAAGAAGCTAAAAAATTAGAAACTCTCATTTGTTTAAGATGGCTATATGAAAAGAACAATAACCTAAATTAAACCCTCTCCTTTTTGGTTATGAGATGAAAGAAGGGAGAGAGTACATCAAATGCACCTCCTCATTTTTTAATCAAATGAATGCTAAAAGGTTACATTATATGCGATAATTAAAAGACAACTATTAAACCATTTAATGATAAGATCATTACTCCATTTAATGATGATGAAGCATGATAAAAACCATCTTAAATTTAGCAATTCAATATAAAACCAAAATTTTCCCTTCCTTTTTCTTTGTTTCAATTTAATTAATCTAATCAATCAATTCAAACCAAAGTCTAGCCCAATATTAAAAGTTCATTTGGGCTTCTAATTAACAATTAATTAGTGTAAGCCTGACATTCAATCATAGGTTTCAATACCCAATTTATTTAACTCTTAATTAAATTTTTTCGGTATTATTCTTATTACGAATCTGATTCAGTCCTTTCTTCTTTCTTATTTTTGGTAATCTCTATTTATATTTCTTACTTGTTTGATAACCTTCCTAGAAGCCAAATGGGGAATGGAATTGGACTCAAATAATTCAAGCTCCAATAAGACTGAAATTAATATAATCTCA
>JANKYF010000224.1:28862056-28878158 GCA_029829435.1 Erythroxylum hondense | reverse complement strand
TCGAATGATTAAATTGTACATTCATTATTTGGAATGCCTTAAGAAATTGCAATAATTGTTGAATTCATTGTGTTTGAATGATTTGATAATGTTGCTAAAGTGTTACACTATTTGATTTTGATGTTTGAGAATCCTTTAGTTTTGAATGATTGAAGAATTGTTATGTGAATTTGAAATTGTAGAAATTATGAATGGAAATTTGTTTGATATGACATTATATGAAAACTCAGTTTTGGAAATGTGCCTTCGGGCAAATATGTTTTCAAGTGTGGAATGTCTGTTATGTGGGTTTAGGTTAGGTCCCATAAGTTGTCAAGTGCATTTGTCAAAGGCTTCGCCCGCCTGCCCGCTAGTGGCATTGGAGTTCCGTTAAGGACTCCCATAAGTTCATGGCTACACTGGACCGCTATGCGGGAAGGTGTAGTACGTTCTGTTCACGGCTACACAGGGTCGCTATGCGGGAATGTGTAGTACGTTCTATTTTTTGGACCGACCCAAACCATTTCTGATGTGTTATGTGTTTTTGTTTCTGTTAATAAATCTGATGCATTCATGTTCTTGAATTGTTCATGAATGATTTGAAAAAAAATGAGAAATTTTGAGAAATAAACATTTGATGATTTCCTACAGTGAAATTTTTACAAACTGGAAATGAGTTTTGTTTTTGAAAATGTTTTTGCTTATTATTCGATTATAAACATGTTATCCACGAGTTGTAAAGCTCACCCCCTTTCATCCCCATCTCCAGGTATCGAGCAGGAGATCGGGTGAAAGAAAGTCAAGATATCCTTGTATTTAAGTATATGACGTATTTGAAGTTAAATTGTTATGAAAATGAGAGCTTAGGCTTATGTTGTGTATTTTGGAGATTTTTGTATGTTTGTATTTTGGTTTATGAAATTGATGTTGTATTTGTGGCTTGAAAATGCCACTATTATTTAGTACTGCATTTAGTTTGGAATGAGGTAAATGATTTACGAATTTGTATAAGGACTTGAATTATGAAATTGTGTATGATGAATTATGGTTTGGTATAAAACTATGTAATGATTATGATTGATTGTGATATGGATTCCGGACAGGAGGTCTGATGACTGTGATGATTGAGTTGAATTATTGAAGTGCTATGGGTATGTATGTGTTTGTTTGCGTTTAGATTCTGTACAGGAGGTGCAATGATTGTGTGGATGGATTCGAAATATAGAAGTGCTCTTTGTTTATGACTTGATGGTGTATAAATCATGTGTGAGATTTTATAGCAAATGAAAAGTAAAAGTTTCAAATGATGGGATTTGATTGTATAAGAAGAATCTTATGAATTGAGATTTGAATGTGGATGAATTTCAAAATGGGAAATGGACATGTTTTGAATGATGAAAAAAAAATTATACCGATTTGGATTAGTTTAGACCAAGTATGCCTTGAGGTTCCAACGCTAGTCTTTTTAAGGTATACGTCTTCGGATGTCGGAGTTAAGAATTTTTGTCCTTAAGAGATTCGAGGTTTTGTAAATCCGTTCCTTTGATTCAGCTTTTGATTTGTTTCCGTTTTATGATTTCCGAGATTTTCGATTTTCTATGGCTCCTTAAGAATTTGATTTCCTTTCGCTTTCGATTCCTTCGCTTTTGATCCAATTTGATTTCTTTTCATTTCTGCCACTTTGTTTTTCGATTTATGATTTCGAGGTTGGGTTATGGAAACGGGATCCAACAACAGGACTATGGTATTAGACATGTTACGAATCCAGTTACTTTTACAGAAGCTATTTTTGGCCCCAATACAGATTTGTGGTGGGGTGCAATGAATGATGAAATGTAAGCCATGAAACGTAGTAAGGTCTGGGAGCTAGTTGATTTGCATCGGAACTGTAAACTTGTCAGTTGTAAAGTTTTAGACCTAAAGGATTTCAGGATAAAGTTCAGTAGTTTATGGGCTTGCTCAGTTGCCTAATGGTTCACTCAGAGAAAAAAAGGTTTACTTTAATGTTACCTTTTCTCTTGTATCCTGGGAGGATACATTTTAAGTGCTTAAGGAAAATTTAGCTCATAATGATATAGAGTTACATCAGATGGCGGTCAAAACTACTTTTCTGAATAAAGACCTTTATGAAGTGGTCTATATGGTACAACCTGAAGGATTCCAAGATTTAGATGGAACTGACATGGTTTGCGCGTTATGCAAATCAATATATAGTTTATATCAAACCTCCTAAAAGTGATACCTTACATTTGATGAGGTTTTAACCTCTATCAGCTTCATGGAAAATAAAATTAAAAAGATGCTTGTACTATAAGGTCAAGGGGAGAAAAGTTATATTCCTATTACTATATGTGGTTGATATATTGCTCACGTCAAATTACTTGACCATGTTATATGAGGTTTAGCAACTTTTTGTCAAGAAATTTGACAGGAAAGATTTTGGTGTAGCATCTTTTGTCCAAAGTATTTAGGTTCATCGGGACAAATCTCAACACTCATCAGACCTCTCATAGAATGCATACATTGAGTATGCATTACAAAGGTTTAATACAGTTAACAGTAAACTTGTCGTAGCACCTGTTTCTCATAGTTAGAGATAATATTTGCTACAGTATCCAAAGAATATAAAGAGAAAGGTTATAAGGAATGTTCCCTATTTTAATACAGTTGATAACCTGATGTATGCTCAGCTATGTACTAGGTAGGACATTGCATTCATTGTTTGACTGTTTGGTCAATATCTGGTTAATCCAGTTGTAGACCATTGGAATGCAATCTAGCGAGTGTTGAGATACTAAAGAGAATTAAGGATTATATGTTGACATATTGCGCAGTCAACAAACTAAACCTCGTAGGGAATTCAGATTTAGATTCTAGCTATATGTCTTAATGATTGAAATTCCACTTAAGGTTACAATTTTAAGTTTGTAGATGGTACAATGTTGTGGAAGTGTGTTAAGAAGACACAAGTAAGTTCCTCGACTATGCATGCAGAGTGCATGCTATGGGGCTTCTTCCCAAATAGTTTAGCTCAAAACTTGATTTATGAGTTGTCTGTGATTGATTAAGTTCCTAGACCCATTTGGTTATACTGTGGTAATCTTCTTGCAGTGTTATTTAATAACAACAAAGAATATCACAGGGTCTTAGCATTTAAAGGTCAATTATTTGGTCATAAAAGTGTTGATACAAAAGGTGACATTAAGGTATGGAGCATTTAAATATTGAGGAACTATAAGTTGATCCTTTAACTAAGGGACTTCACCCACTTGTGTTTGTGACACAAATATACAGTATGGGTGTTTTGACATCCTTAGACAATGTTAATTAGCGGATCATTATGTTTGCTCCATGTACATTTGTACATTTTGATGTATTATGACAGTATGATGGTTCATTAATAAAGATGATCATCGTTTATCCTTGATAATACGTTGTTATCATACATTATTATAATATATATGAAAGTCTTAAGATTTATGTCGATCTTAAGCATTTAAAGGTCATTGGGTATATATACAGATTGACCTTGTGCCTATGTCATTTAGACGTATACAACTTTAGTATAGATATCCATGAATTTGACATGACATAGGGGGAAATAAGTTTTTTAATATAATAAAGGTTCTCTAATGCAATTTAGCATTTAGTCGGAGAACATAAAGGTTTCTCTATTGCCGTTTAGCATTTGGTAAGAGAAAATAGGATTTCTCTAATATAGTTTAGTATATGCGGTTTATCATAAAGTTGGAGGAATCGAGACCTACAAACGAAGATGATATAATTTAGATCATAAAGGTATCATCCTACTTTACCACACTCCATTTTCCCATTCATGTTAGTGAGGTATTAGGTATACGTGATGGTATTGGAACTGTGTCACACATATCACATGCATTTGATACTTTTCGGTATCGAAAGCCTTGCAGGATAGAATGATGGACCTTCATTATCTTTGAATCAAATGTTTTGTTTTTAAACCTAGTCGAATAATTCAATAATATGGCTTAATCAAGTTTTCAAACTGTTTTTAAACTAGAGTCAAAACTACAATTATTGCTTGTCCAAAAGGGAGAATGTTAGACAATTTTTTCCTTTCCCATAAAGTTAGACAACTATTAATTGTGTTTTATGTTTTTTTAATAAATTATCAGTTAAGTTACATAATTTGAGCCAGATAAAGATAACAAATAGGCCCAATAAATGATCTAAATCAACTGGTGAAAGTTCGGGTAGAAAATAGATCCCAATTAGTGTGGACCAGACCCATATCGGCCTTGTGATGTGGAAGCCTGATATGGAAGCTATATATAAAGATTAAGGTTTCCTATAGTTGCTCATATCAATCCTAAATATAAGGATTTTCTGACCCATTAAGAGAGCTTACGTATTGAGAAAACTATAGAATGGCTTAAACTTCATGTCGGGAAACACTTTCCATAAAAGGCCTTGGAAGATTTGTGATAGTTTGGACCTCAAAATTGGCATCGGAATCAGTTATAGAATTGAAATAAGGTATTCTACATTATCTTCATTTTAATCCTTTTATTTTTGATCCTAAGTACGTAATAAGGTCTATACTATGTATTACACATATTTGATTGACTGGTTGTGATCTGACTGAGGAATTGTGATTGTGGAGTTATGCTTGATGGTTGTGATCTGACTAAGAAGTTGTGATTGAATGGCTGTAATCTATCATTCTACTTTTTGCTAATGACATAATGCACGTTAAGTGTTTGATGAAATGATCTCAGCATATGTTAGTTCATATCATCAACCTTTATATAATAGATGATATCTACTATTTTCCTTATTTAATTTGTCTAATTGTATAAGGATAGAAACACTATTATAATTTGACAATTTTGATTCAACAAGCCTACTAAACTATCTCTTTTTTGTTTTCGAGGGATAAAATGATTTACGTAACTTTAAATTCTTAGTTTGTACTTTCATTACTGTCAGTAATTTAGTGAAAATTCCAAGTCCTTAAGCTTTGACTAATTGATAAAAGAACTAGTCACTTTGTTGTCCTTATCTTAAATTTGAAGTAAAATCATCATCAACAAGAACTTAGGCATAGTCAAAAGAAACCTTATGCAAAGACCCTTTCACTATTCCAAGTATATTCTTATTTCTTATCCTAAATGCTATGGCATCTTCCAATTACGGTACATGTGTTAAGAGGAAGGATGAAATTATTCATCACCCTCCGTAGGTTACAAATTTTTTCAATTGTTTCTGGTGCTACCCGACGGAGCAACATATGCTTTATGAGACTCAAAATCTGCTACTTTTGACTTGGCTAGAGGATGACTTCTTATGAAAAGATGGCCAATGTAGTTTGCGCACAGTATCTTTAAAAAGGAAATGAAATCAAAACATGACGACATCTTCAAGTTAGAGAAAATGGTACCTTGTATACAAAGACTACAACGGATGAAGAGAAAGACAACGGTGACCTGGAAGACATGAATACAATTGAAGATAAAGAGAGACTTATGGACATAAAAGAGAGAGCTACTAAAGGCTGGTTGAAGAAATAACGATTTTATGGGAAATATAAATACTAATCAGCCAAGGGGATCAGGTCTCCTGTTTCGATTATAATGTCTTTATGTGAAGATGAGATTTAATTGAACAGGGTTGGAATACTGTAATTAAAATAGAAGAATTAATATATCGGCCAAGTCAATAGTCGTCAAGTGCAATTTAACGTATAATAATGTAAACCTAGTTGCTAATTAATAATTATTGCTTGTTTGAATAAACAAACTACAAAATGCTAGGCTAAGATAAGAATTGGAATTAAGTATTTCTACTAAGTGAAAGCCACGATATTTGATGATGCAACTTAATTATTAGTGTCCATTAGTCAATGTCGGTAAGTTACCATAAGACATACTTTTAGCAAGAAGAAAGCTCATTCTTCTCAAGTCTACCAAAAGAGAAAGTTCCACAAGAGGAAGGAAGTGAAACCTTGGCAGAAAATCTTCAAAAAGAAGTAACATAAGCAAAAAGCACAAATTTATGAGGTTCTTCAAGCTTTCCTGTAACCCTGAGTGGTCTTCCATTCTAGTCAGGTCTATTTTCAGAATCGCTTGTGTACCTCTTAGTGTTTATCACGCTGATAACCTACTAGCCTTGTTAGCTACAGAGGGTTTTCCACTATTGCTTGTAGTTTACCTGGAAACATGGCCAACCTTCGCATCTTTGTTAGGCGTGTAACATTGATATTATGTAAGGAAGTGGGTAAGAAGAGAGTTGCATAAGTTAGTGGTATCAGAGCCAGAACAAAAGGTTAGGAAGCTTTCCTATAACCCTGAGTGGTCTTTTGTTCTAGTCAGGTCTATTTTCATAATAGCCTGCGTACCTCTTAGTGTTTATCACCTTGATAACCTGCTAGCCTTGTTTTCCGCAGAGGGTTTTCCACTACTGCTTGTGGTTTACCTGGAAATATAGCCAACCTTCGCATCTTTGTCAGGTGGGTACCATTGATATTAGGTAAGGAAGTGAGTTGCATAAGAATCATGGAAAATTCTTCAGATCTAGTTCATTTATCTTCAAGTTTGAGTTAGTCTAGTTTTCCTCATAGTGTGAAGTGTGAGTGAGTCTTCATTACCTTTGCTAAATCCATACAGTATATGTTCTCATGACTGTTCTTAGACGAGAAGTATTTATAGTGTGTTATCTACTACTAGACCTCATGTGAAAGAAATCATCCAAAGTTCCAAGCTGGAAAAGTGTGGTCTCATATCTATAACTGTAGAACAATACGTAAAGTTGGAAATCCCTAAATAGCTGATCACCTTATGGAGAGAGCACAACTATACATATCTACATGCTGGAGCTATACGACTTGTTCTTACCTTAAATGGAAGAAAAGGTATTCTTACAACAGCTAGGATATCCCTTTTAGACAATGCCTACACAATGTACCAAAATGCACTTATTGGTACCTTGCTGACTACTCTTAATAATGGAAGTGTCATTCTGACCATAGCATCTGATTTTAACTTCAGATTGGATGATCCCACTTTGTCTGAACGCCTACAAGTTTAGATGCAGATCACTGAAGAAGATTAAGATGCAAAAGCTAACATGACTACTTTACATCACCAGATGATCTACCGTCTACAGAATCATGCTTTAGACTTAAACTTTCCAAATTCTACTTCGGATGCACTTTACATGGTTGCTGATCGCTCTGATGTTTAGACCCCTATATTCCAAATCCCAAAATAGTTGCCTTCACAGGAGCTTGAAAAGTTGATGCCAACAAGATGGATTACCAACTACCAGAAGGTATTTCACGCACCTCATCGACTCTCTTTTCATACAACAACTCCTTCGATTCTAAAGAAACTGAGAGATGGCTCAGTCAAATCCATCTATGCATGGCCCAGTGATGACACGCCTGGTCCATCAACATCAGGATCCATCCTGATGATCCAGCCTACTGAATAACCAGATCTACAAGATTTATCATCTAGAGTTAAAAGCCTTAAGATCCAGCCTGTATTTTCTCATACGGAAGGTAAAGAAGATCCTCCTATCCATTATTTCAAATCTAATGGAGATCCAGTTTATGTCAGACATCATCGTGGACACTTTTTATGCGATGTCGAACCCATCCATTTGTGAACTAAATTGTGAGATTTGCCTCAATCTTGAGTAAGATTCTGATGATGACGATCCAAGATATCAACGAAGAAGGAAGAAGAAGCCAAAGCCTAAATCTCAGTGCTTACCTTCTCAGTATCACCCTCTTGGAGGTGATCTAGATCAAGACGATCCAAATGGTCTATTGATGATAGAAAGATCCAGACCAAGGTCTCTAAGGGAGATGCTCAGGTCGTCTATATGCAGATCTATTGAAGGATCTTGCAGATCTATGCCAAAAATTCCTAGGATGACTCCTACTCGTATACCCTGTATGATGGCAAATCCAGATGAGGATAACTTTCCTCAATTATCTAAGAGTACTGATGAATCACAAAGGGTTATCTCTAACCTACACATCCGAGCCACAGGAATTACTTCACAAGGAACTTATTCATCAAATCCATCTGATGAAGTGCTTAACTAGCAAACGTCTAACGCAGTAGCATAAAACAAAGTTTTGAAAAGGATTGATTCCAAGCTGGATGGAATTAGTCAACAAAACTTTGCTATGCACAAGAAAGTCGATTATGTTTCGGAATAGATACAAACGATGTATTAGTCTTACAAAGCTCAAATTTAGCATCTTAATGCTGAACTTTGATAATAAATCTCTTCCCATTACATGCGGCCAGAATTTGACTTCAAAGTTCGTGAGATACAAAAGATACAAAGGACAATACAACAAATGGAAGCTGATATGCATGCAGCTCAATCTAAGACAATATACGACTCATCCTTTTCGAATTTTCCAAATACATAGCCATCATATCCATCTCCTATGTATCAGAAGTATCCAGAAGAAGCTGACTATTCAAAGGTATTCAAGTTTAATTATTCTTTGATTAGACAGTACATACATCCTCAGACAACAAAAGAAAAACCTAGACGATCAAAATCAATGTCTATATCTGATCGTACGCCTAAGCCTCGAGTTTTTGAGTCTTCAAAGGTTCTAGAAGCGTCATCTTCATATGCATCTTTTGAACCAGATCAACAGTGGAGTAAACCAATACAGATACGTACATCACCACAGTCTCCACCACTAGTTCAACCTTCCACCTCAACTTTTAGGAAGAATAAAGCAAAACAAATCGAGTACATAGCTATTCTAACTTATACAAATTTTACAGATAATTCCAATTGTCAATATGAGAAAACTGAAGCGAAAAGCAATACATCTAAAGTCTCTGTAACACTATCTAAGTGTTCAGTTGAACAAACATTTGATCTCTTGAAACACACATCACAGTCATCATATGAACCAGTCTCTTCACCATCAACTGACTCTTCAACAAACTTTGCTGATCTTTCAGAATTTCCAAATGTTCTGATGACTATAGCTCAATATACTGAAGAACCAGAAATCAGTGAAGTAGAATCTGTTAGGACTGAATCCTTTAGATCAGAGCCAGCACCTATAGCAACACTAGCTACGGTAGCTGTACAGTCAACAAATACCAAGCCTACTTCAGGTCCTCAGTTTACATTTGATATTCTACCTCCAAATAAATGGAGAGAAAGACTTCATGAATTCGACGCATGGATTGACTTACAAATGACCAGACCAAATTATCACTTACCAGATATTTTGTCTGAGTTCACATCCAGATTCACCGGTACTTTACGATAATGGTGTCAAAGTATTTCAGACAATCAACGTCTTCAGTACATGCAAGTATCAACAACTAGAGCATTACTTGGTGTCATTCACAAAGAATTTATTAGTGATTTGCAGTTGATTGACAAAAGAATCCATCAAGAGTATTTTGTGATGAAATGTTGTTCTCTTAATAAGCGTGATATTCAAAAGGATTACAAATGCATGACGGAAAGGTATTATCTCTTAAATGGATGAAATGATGTTAACTTGTGATATACTTTCATAGCATCCCTTCTAGATAAAATACAGCCAGAACTACAACGGACTATAGTTTCTCTACAATGAGATATGTCTACAATCTCTCTTGGAGAAATCTATCAGGTTGTTTTAGCTTCTCTTGACAAACTATGTGATCAGCATACTTTGTTCAAGAACATCCTTAAAGGAGGTTCTATTTTGAAACAGACTTGCAAGAAGCCTTATCTCTAGATAAAGTGCAAAGATAAAAAGACTTGTGAGTGTCATAGCAAGAAGAAAGCTCATTCTTCTCAAGTCTAACAAAGGAGAAAGTTCCACAGGAGGAAGGACGTGAAAGCTTGGAAGAAAACCTTCAAAAAGAAGAACATAAGTAGAAAGCGCAAATTCATTCGGTTCTTCAAGAAATCCTCACATTGAAACAAAGCTCGATGTTTTATCTGTGGAAAGACAAATCACTTTGCGAACAAGTGTCCTCAAGTAATGATGGAAGAGGTTAAGTTTCTCAAAAAACTTGAAACTCTCATGCCTATTCATCCTCAAGGCAACACTGAAGAATTACTCGAGGAACAATCTCGTGAGGACAGTGACACACAGTTTGCTGTCTTTGTGTCAATAAATAAAGAAGAATCATCACAATCATCTACCTCTACAGATGATTATTCATTATACATGTTACAACATATATGTATGAAGATAGACCGCACTCTAATACAACGACTATATGTCCTGATCTAGATCTTTCAACAAGATAAATATGACAGACCCATTAAGGCTATTGGGTTTATGGATATTGGCTCCAGCCGTATGATCATGAAGCCCAATATCATATCATCAAAAGCATGGACATCTTATGAAGAGTATTTTACAACTGCTGATGGTAGCTCATTCAAAATTGGGTTAATTACTAAGAGACAAATTGGCATTCGTTTCTTCCCTCAGTGTACAGTTTGGACTGAAGTACATGGAAGCAATCTACCAGGCCCAAATCTTTTTATTGGAATCGATACATACAGTAAAGCTCAACCTTTACAAATCCTACCCACAAGCCTCAGGTATCGAAACCTTATCAGTTTGACATAAAAAATGTGTTTAAGCTAACCTCAGTTCCTGCACATTACACTAGACTTCGAGATAAACTATTGAGATAGTGTCCAGAGTCTTATGCACAGTTTACTTATCCATATCCTCTGTGAAAAAACTTAGAAAAAGAACGAGGATATCAACCCCACGAAAGCCACACATCTAGGAATGAATCCTGGTGACTTAAAGCTTGCACAAGATGAGTGTGCGGTGTTATTACAACAAGGATTGATCGAGCCGACAAAGTCGGATTAGGCTTGCCAAGTGTTTTATGTCAATAAATGTTCAGAGTAGAAACATGGAAAGACACGTCTCGTGATAGACTACAAGCCTCTAAATGCTTTCTTGCAAGATGACAAGTTTCCTTTGCCCAAAATCAGTACACATGTACTATTTCTTAAGGAACATATTATATCTTCAAAGTTTGACCTTAAGGCAGGATTTTGGCAACTGGGTATTCACCCTGAAGAATGTTACAAGACTGCATTTTGTATTCCCAACAGAAATTGATTTTCTTAGAATGCAATTCAAGGATGGATTCTATCAGCCAGGTCCATATATTGCAAAAGAATTATTGCAATTTCCAGATGAACATTTCACTGTAAAACAGATTCAACAATTCCTTAGGATTGTCAACTACATCAAAGATTTCATACCACATGTGGTAGCCTTCACAACAGGCTTATCTAAGCTCTTATGCAAGAATCCACCATAATGGGGAGAAAAAACAAACTACAGCTGTTAAGCATCTCAAGCAAATCTGTTAGAATCCTCCACCACTGAAGATTCCTGACCAAGGACAACGTGTCTTATAGACAGATGCAAGTGACACCCATTAGGGTGTTGTTCTTCTCGAAGCAATTAATGACCAACGCCATTATTGTGGACATACTAGTGGTTCTTTCAGTCCATCTGAATGTCATTATCATATCTCATATAAGGAGATTCTTGCCGTCAAAAGAGGTATTGAAAAATTCACTATCCACCTCACTCCTTATCACTCCGTCATTGAAAGGGATAATACTTATTTCCCCAAGATTCTAAAACAAGTAGGGAAAAAGATTCCCAATAACCAACTTTTCCGCTGGCATGAGTGGTTCTCTTCTTATAAATTTGAAGTCCGACATCTCAAAGGTCATAAGAACATCTTGGTCGATTATCTTTCTAAACGTTTGAAGCCACTGCTCTTTCTTTCTTTTGCATTAAAACTCCCTATTCCACTTTTCTGATTTATTGAGTTCCCTTGCTTTGCTCGATATCGAAAGGACTTTCCTCCCTTGTCTTCTCAAACTCCTACCTCTATAAAAGACCTCTATCCACTATTACCACAAAGTTTTTTTTTATTATTTACACCTTATTTTTCTTAAACAAGATATTCTACCAGTCCCTGGTTTCTTTGATCCAACTACTCCATACAAAATGATTTATCATCTTTATGATGATATTGATGAAGTTGCCTTATGGCATCTTTGGGCTATGTCGGCATTATATGCTTATTCTGTTGCCTTTTCTCCTCTATACCTTTATCGACATCTTTTAGATCTTACTGAGTCTAGATCTGTTTTATGGACATTCCTTGAATGGTTTCAACCATTAGATAAATGGAGTAGTGAAATGTCCAACATTCTGACTAACCATCGCTTGTGGGAATCCTCTTTGCAAAACAAAAAAGTTTATGCTCTGTATCTCATTCATCGTCCCTATGTGATGTGTAAAACTAGAAAATTGTGCACATTCAATCATATCCAGCAATGGCAGACTATAACTTCATGGTCTACTGATCAGGATGATTTCCTCTAAGACTTATATTATCTTCTCGATCAGTTGAACCAATCTAATGATATCATGTATTCTTTACTATGCACTTCCCTTGGACCTTATGATGGTGAATTTGCTTTGATCGAACCTATCAATTTACCATCCATTAGCCAATGGGCTTCAATTGTTTACAATGTTATACATATCCAAGCAGGTGATTTAAATCATATTGCCTTCAACTCTGTCTCCAGCTCATCTATTGATCTAGTCCAAGACTTGGCCTCTGTTTCAGGACCATGGCCTTCTAATTGGATTCAAACAAATATCCATGATCTAATTGAACAACTTGACAAAGACATGGAATTGACCGATGACCCTGATCTCTCTTTGATACTATAAGGCAATAATGATGAAAGATGGTTCACACATCACCTTCAAGACATTATTGAAGATTCCATCTTATCATCTTCCTGTTAGGTTAGGTAGCTTTTGTTAAAGTTGTAATTATGTTGTCTTTAGGTAGATTTACTTTTTAGACCCTCGCTTCGCTTATAAAAGCGAGGCCTAGTTTCAGTTGTAAGTATGCTAAATCATATTGAGAAAATAAAGAATTTAGTTTTCTTCTAACTCTTTTCTCTTCTCTAAAAACTTAAAACCCTAAATATCATGTTTACCTTAGTGCCTTAGATGTAGGATGAGTATGCTCTACACTCGCCTCAGTTAAGGATCTTATGTATCAGAAAGTCTATGACAGTATGGGAACTGTTGCTTCTAAACATATCCGCTGCCTTGAGTTAGAAACATTAATGGGAAATGACAAGTAAGAGTATGTGAGTGAAGTAGGAACTCCTAAGAAGCGTTAGCATTTGTGCCTATGTAAGCTGAAGGAAGGACATGCACTGAGGGTTGTTAGCTCCGATAACTGGATACCTGCATAGTGATACATACTTCCAATCCGACTTTGGTTAGTCGATGATGTCGACCAATATGGTGGTTTAGAGAGGTGTTAGCCGGTGGGTTAACTAGAGTGTTTTCATAGTTTCCCTATGTGTCCTTCAGGGTCCCTAAGTGGTTCGCAGGTTATTAAGGTGATGAACACCAAGAGGTATGCAGGCTATTTTAAAAATAGGTCTGACTAGAACAAAAGACCGAGCAGGGTTATGGGAAAGCTTCCCTGCTTTTTGTTCTATCCCTGAGTGGTATCAGAGATAGAACAAAAAGCCAGGAAGCTTTCCCATAACCCTGAGTGCTCTTTTGTTCTAGTCATGTCTATTTTCAAAATAGCCTGTATACCTCTTGGTGTTTATCACCTTGATAACCTGCTAGCCTTGTTTGCTACAAATGGTTTTCCACTACTGCTTGTGGTTTACCTGGAAACATAGCCAACCTTCACTTCATTATCAGGCGGGTAATGATAAGTTTGTCTAGTTTGCCTAATAGTGTGAAACGTGTTTTATCAAGCAACATAGAAATTACTTACATACCTATAGAAAATTGTGTGAGTGAGTCTTCGTTACCTTTGCTAAATCCATACAGTATATATTCTTGTGACCATTTTTGGACGAGAAGTACTCGTAGTATGTTATCTACTATTAGACCTCGTATGAAAGAAATCATCCAAAGTTCCAAACTGGAATAGTGTGGTCTCATGTCTACAACTGTAGAACAATACGTAAAGCTGGAAATCCCTAAGAAACTGATCGCCTTACGGAGAGAGCACAACCATACACATCTACATGTTGGAGCTATACGACTTGTGCTAACATTACATGGAACAAAAGGTATTCTTGAAATAGCCAGGATATCTCTACTAGACACTAACTACACAACATATCAAAATGCACGTATTGGTACCTTGCTGACTACTCTCAACAATGGAAATGTCATTCTGACCAAGCACCTAATTTTAACATCAGATTGGATGATCCCACTTTGTCTGAATGCCTACAAGTTCAAATCTAGATCACTGGAGCAGATCAAGATGCTAAAGCCATCATGGCTACTTTACATCATTATATGATCTATCATCTACAAAATCATGCTTTGGACTTAAACTTTCCAAATTCTACTTCGGATGCACTTTTCATTGTTGCTGATCGCTCTAATGATCAGACCACTATCATCCAGATCCCAAAGCAGTTGTCTTCACAGAAGCTTGAAAGATGAGGCCAATAGAATGGATTACCAACTACTCCTATACCCTGTATGATGAAAAGTCCAGATGAGGATAACATTCTTCAATTATCCATGAGTACTGATGAATCACACAGGGTTATCTCTAACCCATACATCTGAGCCACAGGAATTATTTCATAAAGAACTTATTCCTCAAATCCATCTGATGAAGTGCTTAACTGGCAAACATTTAACGCAGTAGCACAAAACAAATTTCTGAAAAGGATTGATTCAAAGATGGATGGAATAAGTCAACAAAACTTTGCTACACACAAGAAAGTTGATTTTTTCAAAACAGATACAAACAATGTATCGGTCTTACAAAGCTCAGGTTTAGCATTTTGATGCTGAACTTCGGCAATACATCTCTACCTATTACATGGGGCCATAATTTGGCTTCAAAGTTCATGAGATACAAAAGATACAAAGGATAGTACAACAAATGGAAACTGATATACATGCAGCTCAATCTAAGACGATATATGACTCATCCTCTTCGGATTTTCTAAATACACAGCCATCATATCCACCTCCTATGTATCAGAAGTATCCAGAAGAAGCTGACTATTCAAAGGTATTAAAGTTTAACTATCCTTTGATTAGATAGTACATACATCCTCAGACAACAAAAGAAAAACCTAGATGATCAAAACCAAAGTCTACATCTGATCGTATGCCTAAGCCTCGAGGTTTTAAGTCTTTAAAGGTTCTAGAAGCGTCCTCTTCATATACATCTTTTGAACTAGATCAACAGTGGAGTAAACTAGTATAGATATGTTGGACCAATGGTGGTTGACAAATTAAATCCCTTTATGTTTTGATAATAATAAAATATCTAGAATTAGTTAAGAAATTATTTCAGGTATTTTGGGATCATTATTCAATGAAAGAATTGTGCAAATCAAGATGGACAAGTGATTAATCATTGAAGAATCAAGATGGGAGTTTCCTTATAAGTGAAAGAGACATTAATAATAAGGATTATTGAAGATTTGGTTGGATGTTACCGTTGAAGCCAACATAAGTCGAGTTGCACAGCATAAGTCGACTTATACATCAAGATCCGAACAGCATAAGTCGACTAGAACAACATAAGTCGACTAACATATGAAGATATGTCAACACAAGTCGACTAATAGTACATAAGTCGACTTATCGAGGACGACAAGTCGACTTACATAGCACAAGTCGACTTATAGAAGAGCGGAGATGAAATTTTACGTAAAATGTTGTCACAAGTCGACTTATACAAGACGACAAGTCGACTTATGAGTACAACAAATCTGTTCCAACGGTCCAATTAGCTACAAATGGAAAGGAGGATGTTAAGGAACGGTCATAACAATCATACAACGGCTAGAATGGCTTCCAACAGCTATTTTTCTCCAAGTATAAAGAGTGGATGATTGATGAAGAGACTACCGAAGTTCTACAAGCTAAAATACTCTTCTATTGCTCCGAAATTGCTCACTATTGCTCTTATTTTGTTACATCATTGTATTGAGCTTTGTTCTTCAATTGTTATCTTATTTCTCTTACAATTTGAGTGACTAGTGAAAGGTCACGTGTGAGGTTGGATTTGTG
>JANKYF010000224.1:28608844-28627672 GCA_029829435.1 Erythroxylum hondense | reverse complement strand
ATAGGATTGTTTTATCGATTCATGAATCCCTCTATTAGGTTTGACCCTAATCTAAAAGATTTATGTCATCCAATCTTTAGAGTTACAATCAACTCCTTCTAATTACAGTAGATATATTCATCAATAGTATTTCTTAATCTCTATGTATGAAATCAGATTATGATCTAATATTCCCGACTCTATTAAAACATAAATAAAACTCGTAATCAAATTATAATATAATAATCATAAAAATTGTCTTGGCTATTGAATGTTTACTTTTATAAGTGAAATCAATTTCATCAATTGCATGCCTATCATTAGATCTCTTTTGTAGTTCAAGCATGTTATTATTTTTTCACTCCCTAAAGTGAACTTAAACAATGATTCTTCAAGGACATTGATCTCTTTCTTTAATATCTTATTCCCATGCAATCAATTGTCTACTTTATCATTGATAATAACTACATTCTTAGAATCTAACATGCTATGCATTTAGTATTTCAATTTCTCATTCTTAATCATGCATGAATTTAAGATTTCTTTAGCCTCACAACTCAATTAAAGACTATACCTAAAACCAATTTAAATTTTCATTAAACACACATTCACTAGGTATGACTGATTACTTTTTTACAAGATTGACTAACTAATACCTACCTTTGTTAGTAGGACATCATTCAACTATGGTTTCAATTAGCTGGATCCATAGCATGACAGAAAGTTCCCTTTTAGTAACTTTTAGAACTCATCGTCGACTAGTTGACATAAATCTTTTCATCTTATCGAATGAACACTGTAATTGATCAGTAAATAGTGTAAGTGATGTATAATGTTTGGTCAATGAGCAATCCAACCTATGTATAATGCTAAACATTACCTATTCACATATTAAGTCATTCAAACTTAATTTTCTACTTTCCAAGTTCTTTCAAAAATTAAAAACTATTTTCTTTAACAAAAACTTGATTTGAATAATTTTGAAAGATTCCCAACTATTTTTGAATAAGAATTTTTATCTAAAGTTCAAACCAATTTCTTTGAATTATGAAAACATTTATGCATTATGCATTATTCGTGGTTTCATTATCACCGAAACCATAGATTAAAAACTCACTTGATTTAATAACATGAAATCATTATTGATGAAGAAGGATCAAGTGTCTCTTATAAAAAAATATTTAAGATTGAGACTACAAAATCAAAGTTGAAGGTCACTATAAATAAAGAGTGAGTTGGGTTTTATGTTTAAGTTTACCTCGTTTAAATATTTATCTAACGAGTTTTAAATCTAAATTTAACACATTAAGCCAATTTATTTAAATGATTTTGAATTTCCTTAAAATCTATAACTCAAAGGTATATTCAAGGGTAAATTGAATTTATTAAAATTTTGTATATAAGAAATAAAATATTATATTATATCATATGCAACTCACTAATAACTATATAAATTATCTAAAATTTAAAATTTAAAGAAATTCGTTGCAACAAAAAAGCTAAGACTGCTGAAGTTTGAGTGAGTTGTTGCCTATTTATAATCAAGAGTGTAATAGCAAGATATTTGTTTACTAGGAAAATGGACATTTTTTTTTTTTTGGGTCTATATAGCATAGTGTCCTTAATTATACGGACAAGGACAAGCAGGGTATTTAATCAACAAAACAAACACTAACGACTAATTGTTTGTAATATGTATAAAATAATCATGAAAAGCCCGATTTATAATAATAATACGTTCACTAGTGTAGTCGGTAAATTAAAAAGACAGGGAAAAGGGAAAGAAGCCAAAATAGCCTATGCGGCAGCAGTTCAAAGTTTTAGATTAAACTTGAAAATGCTTTCCTTGTGTTTTATTAATTTTCCCAAGGGAACGGAGGGGGAACTCTCTGCCTCTCAGCCTCCTCCTCCTCCTCTTCCTCCTCCGCCGTATCCACACTTCCTTACAACTGTCTCTTACAGTAGACACTAATTTTACCAATTTTGACAATCAAAGACCTCAAAACGTTCTGTCTTTGTCCATGTATCCGATTTAGTCACCAAAACCCTAGATTTTTTTATGATTACTTACAATATTCAGATCTCATTGCGATAAGAACTCTGAATTCATGTCGGAGCTAGGGCAGCAGACGGTGGACTTCTCGACGCTGGTGGGACGGGCGGCGGAGGAGTCGTTCCTCGCACTTAAGGATTTGGTGGAGAAGTTCAAGTCGAGTGAACAGTCGGACTATGATAAACGGCTTTTGGTTTTGAAGTACTTTTTCAACACGCAGCAGCGGATGCTCCGTCTTAATGCCCTCGCTAAGTGGTGCCAGCAGGTGCTGCGTTGCTTGTCTCAATTTCTGCGTTTCTTTGCGTTGTTAATAAAATTGTGCGCTTTCTTCAGGGGATAAAGAAAATATTCTGAAATTGATGAGGCTTTGTTCATAAGGGTCCAAGTTTGAATTTTTATCTACCAAAAAAGTTATATGAATATTCATTGCATTACGTGACGGAATCATTTAGGAAATATTTGTGATTGGGTTTTCCTATGTGAAACTCTGATGTGTTAGGTTGAAATTTTTATTACACAAAAGCTAGATGAGCATTCTTATTTGTAATTTCTTAACACGGACATGAAAATCCAACTACATATTCCTATGTCCTGTCATTTGTTTCTGCAGGTTCCGCTGATACAGTATTGCCAGCAACTCCAATCCACTCTTTCAAGTCATGATGCTTGTTTTACCCAAGCCGCTGACTCATTGTATTTCATGCATGAAGCACTACAGCAAGCTCGTGCTCCAATATATGATGTTCCGTCTGCTATTGAAGTCCTTCTCACAGGATCTTATGGACGCTTGCCAAAATGTATAGCAGATGTGGGTAACCAGAACACATTAAGTGAGTATGAGCAGAAACCAGCTTTGAAGAAGCTAGATTCACTTGTGCGATCAAAGTTGCTTGAAGCATCCCTTCCTAAGGAGATCTCTGAGGTAAAAATTACTAATGGTACAGCACTTCTTCGTGTTAATGGTGAATTTGAAGTATTAGTTACTCTTGGTTACCGAGGGCACCTTTCAATGTGGAGGATATTACATATGGAGTTGCTTGTTGGTGAGAGAAGTGGTTTTGTGAAACTGGAGGAATTGAGGCGGCATGCTCTTGGAGATGATTTAGAGCGCAGAATGGCAGGAGCAGAGAATCCATTTTCGATATTATACTCAGTTCTTCATGAGCTTTGTGTTGCACTTATTATGGATACCGTTATTAGGCAAGTGCAAGCCCTCCGTCAAGGAAGATGGAAGGATTCTATACGGTTTGAGTTGATATCTGATGGTAGTACGAATTCTACGTTACCTAATCAAGAAGGAGAAGCTGATTCATCTGGTTTACGAACACCGGGATTGAAAATAATGTATTGGCTAGAATTTGAAAAAACCTCTAGTACAACTGAGTCAGGAACTTGTCCATTTATTAAGATTGAACCAGGACCAGATCTACAGATAAAGTGTACTCATAGCACATTTGTTGTAGACCCATTAAGTGAAAGAGAGGCAGAGTTTTTCCTCGAACAAAGTTGCATTGATGTTGAGGAATTGCTGCTGAGAGCAATATGCTGTAATCGTTATACTCGTCTGCTTGAAATTCAAAAAGAGTTGGGTAGAAATGTCAAAATATGTCGTACCAAAGGTGATGTCGTTCTCAAGTCTAATATGGATGAACTTGATATTGAAATTAGAAAGGTAGGTTCAGGTTAATTTGCATTTACTCTACTACTAGCCCATCTTCTTTAGAATTTTAATCTAGAAGTAAGCGTTGTATGTCTAAGATTTCAATATGCATGCAGAAAGAGACAAAGTTCACTGGCAGAGGGTATGAAGGACAGGGAGTACTTTGTGTGCGTGCCTATGGCTCATCTTTTTTCATGCTTGGAATAAATATAAGGTCTTATCCTTTTACCCATGCTAATAGCTTATTTATTTTCTTTATTTATTGGGAATCCTACAAGATCTATTTGTTCTCTTTTCTCTACTACATGGTCAGAACTTAATTTGGGTTTGAATCCCACTAAGAGGTCCACTAGAGATCAAAAATTGTTGAAGAAAGAACAAGATTTTTCCTTTTTCTCTTCTAGGCGATCGGAAAATAAAGAAATAGTTAATATATTCAAGATAAGTATGTATTTACAAAATATCATCAGATCCGAGATGTGATATGGTTTTGAAGGATGAATTGGATATGGACAGTTCCGATAAGATTTCTTTCTTGAACAAAAATATATTTTTTGATTGTTTTAATATATTCCATTATCGGAACGGTGTCCAAGCCCCATTTCTTTTGGTGGTCCAATTCTAGAGGATTTTATGGATCTAATCAGCCCAAAATGGGTATTCACTTGTTATTTTAGCTGCTAACCTCCAGAAAGTTGTGATGTTTCTCTTCTTATGCCAAATGATGTTGGATAAAGAAGGATTTAGTCGAGGATAGTTGTAGTTTCTAAGCAATCTTTGTTGGTAGTAAAAAATTGTCGTTAGACATGCTTATTTACTTGTATGTGATGGGCTGCTACTGTTAACATGTTGTAGTGGATGGTTTCTGCATGAAAATAATTTTTAAATTTTGAGAAGAAAAGGTCATAGCCATTTGATGAGCTCTGTAAAAATAAAAAATCTGCAAAAGTGTTGTTTTTCATGGACGCTTCATTTCACTCTTGCTGCTTAACATTGCAGAATCTATTGTTATGGTTTAACTTATCACACACAGGTTGAGAAGTGGGGAAAAATATTAGTTTTGTAATGTTGATTCTTTTTCAGGACATGATCTTAACATGGTCTGAATTTCATTTTGATTTGCAGGAATGGACGATTTCTTCTTCAATCATCACAGAACTTACTTGCACCTTCTGTGTTATTAGATTGTGAAGAAGCTTTGAATCAAGGAAGTATGACTGCAGCTGAAATTTTTAGTAGCTTGAGAAGCAAAAGTATTCTACATTTATTTGCCTCTATTGGCAGGTTCTTAGGCCTTGAGGTAATATTACTTGCTTTTTACTTTTATATTGTAACCTTAATTTGATAACTGCTTTTAGTATTTAGACATTACGTCTATAGACTGTTCAGCTGTCAACATTTTGTTCTTTTAATTCTTCCTCGGTCAATATTTTAGACCTTCCAGCTTGAGTTAATTAGAAGTTTACTTATTATATTCATACATATGGCATCATGTTGAATTGCGGTTATCCCTTAAAGTGTAAATGCTAATAGAAGAGTAGATACATGCATATAAAAGAAATATTATGTACCTTGAGGCATTGGATTTAGATTGCTGTTTAGTTCACAAGTTGACTGAGGTATGATGTTGTGAGACTTGCAGGTGTACGACAATGGTTTTGCTGGTGTGAAATTACCTAAGGAGCTTTCAACCGCTACAATGTTGCTAATGGGGTTCCCAGATTGTGGGAATTCTTATTTTTTGCTGGTGGAACTTGATAAAGATTTCAAACCACTGTTTAGATTGGTAGAGACTCAACCAGATTTGTGTGGAAAATCTCAATCTGTTAATGACTCAACCAATGTTGTTGGCATGAAGAAAATTGACATTAACCAGATGCAGATGCTTGATGATGAACTTAATCTAACTCTCCTTGATTGTGGGAAATTGAATAACCTTTTGCTTAATAGTGGAGGTACTGATCAGAGTTCTGAGCATGGTCTTTTCTGTGAATTGGGTCTGGATGGTCCTACGCAAAAGGCAGGCTATTGTGCATCAAATTTTTCGTCTGTAGTTGATGAAGTATTTGAACTTGATCAAGCACTCACGGCTTCACTCAATGCATCTTTTGTTTCTCAATTTGGCTCCAGTACAATGAGTCTTCAGAACATCAAAGCTGGAAGCCCTTCCTCTAAGTGGGAAGTTGGAGTTAACGCATCACAGATGAATAATGCTGGAAAAGTTTCTAGTATGCCCTCTCACTTCAATGGTTCTTTGTATTCATCAGGTACTCTGAAGGGCCCACAACAGTTCAATTCATTGGGCTCATTGTCTTCTGTTATAGGAAGGAGTACATCTGTGAAGAGATTGTCTGCTTCAAAATCAGACCAGGATTTGGCTTCCCTGAGATCTCCACTTTCTGTCGAGAATGGTTCTAATTCTTCAATGGATGATGATCATTTGAAACTGTTGAGTGATATATTGAAGGATGCAATGTCTGGGAACAGGTCATCTCGACTTTTATCACCTGCAAGATTAAATGCTTCTTGGATGTCAGTAGCAACTATGAAACCTAATTTAAACGGATCTTTGAAAGCTGCTACAACTCCCATATGTAAGATATTCTGAATTGATTGTATAAATGAAATATTTTGGATACTTGCTCCGAGTTTATACTTTTCTATATTTGTCCATCTTTGACTAAAAACGTTTTCTCTTGCAGCACAGGTGTCAGGAGAAATTGCATTATGGCAGGGCTCTAGTCATGACATTTCCAGGCATAGCAAAAATCATAGAAAGCGTACGGTTTCAGAGATCTTGGGTTTGATTCCTTCACTTCAAGATTTGGATGCTGAAGTGGGATTTTCTAAGAAGAGAGGGAGAATGTTGGAAGCCCATTCTCAGCAGTCATTTTCACAGGTTGTATTAGCCAAGGCTGTCCTCAAGAGTGAACACTACAGTTATGGAAGTCTTATAGCTGAAGCAAATAAAGGAAATGTACCTGCTAGTGTTTATGTTTCTGCTCTACTTCATGTGGTCAAGCATTGTTCACTTTGCATTAAGCATGCGAGACTGACCAGCCAGATGGATGTACTGGACATTCCTTATGTTGAAGAATCAAATCCGAGAATTGCATCTACAAATATCTGGTTCCGACTTCCATTCGCCTGTGGCAATTCATGGCATGCTTGCGGCTTGGAAGACCTGGAAGCATGGATGTCAAAATAAATGATCAGCATTTCAGGGACTTGTGGGAGCTTCAGAAAGGGAGCAGCAATACTCCCTGGGGATCTGGGGTTCGAATAGCCAATACATGTGATGTAGATTCTCATATCCATTATGATCCTGAAGGTGTTGTTCTGAGTTATCAGTCCATAGAGTCTGACAGTATAAAGAAGCTAGTTGCAGACATTCGAAGGCTATCCAATGCTAGAATGTTTGCCCTTGGAATGCGGAAATTGCTTGGAGTAAGAACAGATGAGAAATTGGAGGAAAGCAGTGAAAAGTCTGATGTTAGAGTTCCGCCTTCAGGAAAAGGCACTCTTGAGGGAGATAAGCTCTCAGAACAGATGAGGAGGGCATTTAGAATCGAAGCAGTTGGGTTAATGAGCTTATGGTTCAGCTTTGGGTCAGGTGTATTGGCTCGCTTTGTTATAGAGTGGGAATCGGGCAAAGAGGGATGCACAATGCATGTTTCTCCAGACCAACTTTGGCCTCATACAAAAGTGAGCTATCTTCTTATTTACTTCAACTTTGTGGACTTGAGTGTTTGCGTTCACGTGTGTCTGCATGAGGATGTGAGATTTGTTTTCATGATTGCCTTGTTCTTCAAACTTTTTACATTTATGCCTTTTTTGTTATTGTTAGTATTATTCTCCAAACAGTAACTGCATTGAAAGCACTACTCATATTAGGCTAATGCGGTTAATTTAAGATACATTTAGTTTTAACTTTTGGTATTTTTTTGTGATTTTTAGGTTTCATTTTTGTTCTTTTTGTTTCATATTTTTTTAATGTTTTAAGAAAACAAAAACTTGTTTAGTTCCTTCAGTTTTTTATTTTCTGATTTTGTTTATACATTTAGCTAAAAGATTTTCTTGTTTCTATTTTTGTCTTGACTTGTTCCTGATAGAAACCATGGAAGGTGGTTGTTCCCGATAGAAACCATGGAAGGTGGTCTCAGTTTTCTGTTAAAAAAAGAAAAAACTTGTTTTTTTCAATTTCTTTTTGAATTTTGTTTTTGATTTCTTCCCAACAAAAACCATAAAATGTGATTTTAGTCTTCTGTTTTCATTTTTCTTTACGGTTTCATTATTAATCAAGTAAATATTATTTAACTGTTTAATTATGAATCTTTTAAGATTTTAGAATTTTATCATATAAAATAGGAATAACTATGGCAGAATTTTTTTTGGTGTTTTTTTGCTGTTAGCTTCATTTTGTTATAATTGTATTTCCATTTGGCTTACATTTAATTTGCTATCAATGTTATATGCACTTGTGGATCTAAATATGAATCTTCCTTACAGTTTCTGGAAGATTTCATAAATGGAGCTGAAGTTTCATCGCTGTTAGATTGCATCCGTCTCACTGCAGGTCCCCTACATGCTCTTGCTGCTGCAACTAGGCCTGCACGAGCTGGTCCTGTCCCTGGGGTTACTGGTGCAACAGGTCCAGCCTCGTCAATGCCAAAACAGGGAGGATATTTACTACTCCCTGTTGGAAATTCTGTTTCATCTACTGCTTCTACCGGTCTTGGGAATCATAGTCTACATGGTGCTGCAGTGTTAGCTGCTGCTGGTCGAGGAGGGCCTGGCATTGTTCCTAGTTCACTGTTGCCGATAGATGTCTCTGTTGTCCTACGTGGCCCTTACTGGATTAGGATTATTTATCGCAAACATTTTGCTGTTGACATGCGATGCTTTGCTGGAGATCAAGTTTGGCTGCAGCCAGCAACACCACCCAAGGGAGGCCCTTCAGTTGGAGGATCACTACCATGTCCACAATTTCGTCCATTCATTATGGAACATGTTGCTCAGGAGCTGAATGGATTAGATCAAGGTTTTGCTAGTGGTCAACAGCCTGTTGGATTGGCAAATTCTAACAATCCAAACCCAAATTCTGGATCTCAAGTTTCAAGTATCAATGGAAATAGAATGAATCTCCCTAATTCTGCAGCAATTTCCAGGGCAGCCAACCAAGTGACTGGTTTGAATCGTGCTGGAAATACCGTCCCAGTATCTTCAAATTTGTCTACTGTAAGCTCAGGGCTACCTATACGAAGATCACCGGGGAGTGGTGTCCCTGCTCATGTGAGAGGAGAATTAAATACAGCCATTATTGGTCTTGGTGATGATGGGGGCTATGGGGGTGGATGGGTTCCCCTTGTTGCCCTTAAGAAGGTCTTAAGAGGTATTCTTAAGTACCTTGGGGTTCTGTGGTTATTCGCCCAGTTACCTGATCTTTTGAAAGAGATATTGGGTTCAATCCTTAAGGATAATGAAGGTGCACTGTTGAATTTGGACCAGGAACAGCCGGCTTTACGCTTCTTTGTTGGGTAAGACAGTTTAACATGTTTGTTCTCCATTTATTCAATACACTAATTTGCTTGCTTGTAATAAGGTTTCACTCTTAAATTTCAAGCTGGCATCAGGTGGGAGGAAATTTCTCCATTATAGTGGTGCAAAAGGAATGTTATGTTTTTATAGGTCCTTAATAGCTTGTTTAGGAGAATGAAGTAGTCGGATAGGCATACTTATGATACTACATAGGCTATGCCAGTGTTGGGGTACGGAAGAAAATCTGGCCTTGCCGCTGAATCACGTTAAACCTTGTGTGCACCTTTCTCCTTTACTTTTACTTTCACATGGTATGACAGCTTATTACTTTCACATATAACAATGAAGTTATGAAAGCAGAAACTCAGAAGGGATGGGGCTATAAATGGAAAAACATATAAAATGTTAAGAAAACAAGTAGAAGCCGTGGCAAAGAGGTTAACAGGACATTAGTAAGGAGGCATAATGGGGAAAATATCAACCAAAAGAAATTGATAAAATAAGATGTGCAGATGATTTAGTCCTAATCACCACCATGGTTGTAATTGTTTTAGGTTTAGGTCCCCTTATTTTAGGAACTGAGTCGTTTACCATATACTATACTGTTAATAGATTGATATTTCAGATTAAGTCATTGTTAGAATTTTTTCTTAATGAAATGGTCAGCCTACAAGAGATGATTCAAGATTAGTGAAAAAAAACTGAGACTTAGGTGGAGGAAATGTGGCATCGACTTTTATAAGATGAAGCTCGTTTCATTGCCAAAGAGTTCTAGCTAAACTTTTTTGCTCTCACTCGGTGTAAAAGTATGGTTCGCTCTCACTCAATGTAAAAGTGGGGTTCATGATAATTTTGGTTTAGTTTAACAACTCTAGGCATGTCAGTGGAGCCAGTTGATGTAGTGATTGTTCTTTTCTACTGCTAACTTGTTTGCTTGAAAGGCGAGTAGAAGAAACATCAAACTGATTTATATCATTTGCATCCATCACATTGTTTGTTCAGTTGCATATAATATATTGTTTGGATATTGCTGAAGTTGGCACTCAATTATGAACTTTTTCAAACACCATTTGATCTTCTTCTTGATTTGTTGATAGTAAGGAGGTTCATTACTTGCACATGGTTTACTTTCTACATAATAATCAATAGTCTAGCCATTGGTATACTTTTATATTATTCTGTACTCTCTAAATGTAATTATGTTTCTTTAAACAGGGGCTATGTATTTGCTGTTAGTGTCCATAGAGTTCAACTTCTTCTTCAAGTACTAAGTGTCAAGCGTTTTCACCAGCAACAACAGCAGCAACAGCAGCAGAATCCTACTACTGCTCAAGAAGAATTAACTCAATCTGAAATAGGAGAAATATGTGACTATTTCAGTCGCCGTGTTGCATCGGAGCCCTATGATGCTTCTCGTGTTGCATCATTCATTACTCTTCTCACATTGCCCATATCTGTTTTAAGAGAATTTTTAAAACTGATTGCCTGGAAGAAAGGATTGGTCCAGGCACAGGGTGGAGAAATATCTTCTGGTCAGAAACCCCGTATTGAGTTATGCCTGGAAAATCATGCAGGGCTGACCATGGATGATAATTCTTCTGCAGCTAAAAGCAATATCCATTATGATCGGTCTCATAATTCGGTTGATTTTGCACTCACTGTTGTTCTTGATCCTGCTCATATACCTCATATTAATGCTGCTGGTGGTGCTGCTTGGTTGCCGTATTGCGTGTCAGTGAGGTTAAGATACTTGTTTGGAGAAAATATTAATGTCTCATTTCTTGGCATGGAAGGTAGTCATGGAGGTCGCGCTTGCTGGTTGCGTGTTGATGAGTGGGAGAAATGTAAACTGAGGGTGGCTCGAACAATAGAAGTTAGCGGCTGTTCAACTGGAGATGGTACTCAAGGAAGGTTGAGGATAGTTGCAGATAATGTGCAAAAAGCACTACATACGTGTCTCCAGGGGTTGAAAGACGGTCCAGTTAGTACAAGTTCTGGGGCGACATGATTTAATGTGTTCTCAAGTTCTTCATTACAGCCAGAACCTTGGGATGCCTTTATGGTTTCTCATGACCCCTTTTAATGGCGGCATCTTTTATGTCTCCTTCGTGGCCGAATTGAAATCATAGCTAGATCCGATGTCCATGGATATGCAAGCTAGTGCGGTCTTCCCAGGGCTTTAATTCTAATAATGTGGCTAACCGAATCTTTTGATGAGTAAGTAGGGTGTACAATGGTTTTGAAGATAAGTTGCGTGTAGAAGTGTTTCTTTTGTACAGAAAATTACACTTAGTGGACAAGTTGTGTAGAAATAGAAAAAGAAGTATTGACTCACGGTAGGTTTGTGGATTCATTGTGCACTCCAATGGACAATGACAAAATCTCCAAAATTTTCATCCTGGTGATAAGAACTTTTATACTAGATTATATCCTTAAATTTCATCGAAACTGGAGGCTGTTGTAGTCAACTTGGCATGCCCTTGAATGTTGGAAAGAGCATACATATTCATCTTGGAAAGTTATATTCCATCTCAATAGTAGTGTGTATCTGATGCGTTAATAGTTACATTTTACTACATGAGGCTTTAATATTAGAATAACGCCATTGTCAAATAGTATTCCAGTCCTTTAATTTCTTTAGTGCAATAGAAAAGAAAACAGACAGCCTTTTCTTTCTCTCCCGGAACGGAATTGTCTCTGTTCCTGAATATCTTATCAAAGAAGGATATATACAAGACTACACGTTCTTCATTATGTAGGCAAGCTGAGTCTATTTTGCTCTTCATTTCTGTACTTATTGCCCCAACAGTTTTCATCGCACTGTCTCCTTCCCCGCCCAAAATTGAAAATAAAGATAACAAAATGTCATACTAGTTAGTGGTTTTCTGGTGTTATCTTATTTTTATGCTTCTTTCTGTCTTTGAATAAACTTAATGGAAACTATTCCATTAGACGCATACAACGTCGGCCTTAAAGTCATATAACTCTACACCCATCTTGAGAGACACAATCGGACTTTCCTTCAACTCCTTGATGGGGGTTATAATGTAAATTGTGACGTAGTATCAGTTTTCATTTGTTGCATGGATTATCTCAGAAGGAATGAATTGAAGCTTTACAGAAGCTATTCAGACATCTTCCACCCATTTGGTGTCTGGTTTAAATGTTGCAGCCTCCTTTTAAAGTGTGACTTCTTTTGAGTTGATTTAAGGTAACTCCTGTAACCTTTTTCATGAAAAGCTGGGGTTTGGACGAGAATCGAATTCGTGATAATTAATATTTACATAGGTTATATTAGTCCAACTTGTGGGTACCAAATCTTGTGTGCTAAAAATGGTGTTTCAATTTTGTTTCAGTCAATTTTAATCAACATTTATATAAACCTCATAAATATCTGGATATGATTTAATAGATATAAAGCTCTCCTGCTTGTGAATCCAGTTGCCGTATTTGTGGTAAATAAGATCAAGGCTGGCAAGAGGTGGATCAGGGCTATTGACTATGCAACTTGTAAACTTTGACAATTAGGCTATGTAGCTTGAAAGCTTCCATGATAAATATGGAAGCGGGAAACTCCACTAAAACCTACCATTTTCTACTTCAGCTTCAGAAAGATGGCTTCTCCATCTACCTGTAACTTCAATGGTGGTGCAGAAAATGCAAGTGAACATTGACGGCTCAATGGTGGTGCACAAAGTGCAAGTGAACAACGGCTTTGTGTTGAAGCGGCGTTGTCAACAAAAGAGATAACTAATACGTCCTATATACTACCAAACATAAAATCTTTCCATTACAATAGCAGAAAAAAGAGTATATTGCTTTACTCAGCCATTACATTAGAGGGGAAGGTGGCCATAACAAAAACGATCCTTTCTGAATGAATATCAATGTATCACCTTTTTCTTGGCATCACTCGAGAGACTAAAGCCTCTTGCAAATCTGCACTTTTACTCAAAAAATGCAGATTCTATCCCAATTTATGATCTTCGCATCTATAGAACTCAAGTGTAGTACTTGTTTCCAAATTTTAAAACCCATAAAGCTGGTACCACAAAAAATGGATATAATGTACACAACTACCAACTATATAAGACGAGAATAGAGCAGAGGGGAACATTATCATGCTTTAATATTTGACTTTTGAACAACTAACACCGCAAAAGAGTCTCCAGGAAAGAACGCAAGTATTTACATTAAATAAAAATTCCAGTTGAACTAAAAGCACGAGGATCATTGATAATATCCTTGTGGTATTGTTACAAACATCCTTCACATCTCCGTATCTATTTTTTGACTGAAAGGTTAAACCGGCCAACCTCGGCCAATACTAATATAGTCAAGGAAGCATAGCAAGTGGAAAACCGGTCCCTAGTTTCATTTCTCTTTTCAGAAAACTCAAAATGGCCTTGACCTCTTCCTCTCTTGGATGTAACCTGTCTGCAGAAAGAAAATTGTGAGCAACTCCGTCGATTACCACACTACTGCAGCCAGCAGTCTTCTTCACTCCTCTACTTTCCATGACCCCCCTAATCTTACCAGAATAGTTCCACCTCCCACTAGCAGCATATATATTGGACAACAACATGTATCCACCTTCTTCTTCAGGTTCTAACTTGAGCAGCTCATTCAAAGCTATCTCTGCCATTTCTACATCGCCCTCAGCTCGACAAGCATTTAGCATTGCCCCCCAGATGGACGGACTTGCTTTCATAGGCATCCTGTCAATAACATCTTTTGCTTCAGTCAACCTCCCTGATCGTGCTAAAAGATCCACCAAACATCCATAGTGCTTAATTCCTGGTTCTATCCCAGAATGTTTCATACAATGGAATAGTCTGAGCCCTTGATCTACAAGCCCACTGTGACTGCAGGCTGCAAGAAGAGAAACAAAAGTAACATCATCTGGACTTGTGTCGTCTTGCATCTTAGAGAAAATTTCTAATGCTTTTTGACCATAGCCATGCAATGCAAATCCTGATATCATCGTTGTCCATACTCTACTGTCCTTTTCAGTTACTTCCTGAAAGGCCATCAAAGCTCTTTCAATACTTCCACACTTGCAATACATATCAATCAATGCTGAACCCAAAACGGCATCTACTTTTATCTGCATCCTAATTAACCATCCATGTGCACACCTCCCTTGGTCCAGCGCTCCAACTTCAGCTGCACCAGAAATAAAGCTAACCAACGTGATGTTGTTGGGCATAACATTCTCTGCCACCATATGACTGAATAATTTGCTTACCTTTTCAAAATCACCCTTACTGGCATAGCCAGCTATCAAAGAGTTCCAAGAAACAAGGTCTCTATTTGGCATTTGATCAAAATATGCCTCTGCGTGTTCCATCTTACCAACTTTTGCACATCCACCTATTACTATGTTCCATGAAACAACATCCTTCTCTATTAATGCTCTGAATATCATTTGTGCAATGTCTAACTCCTGGCACTTCACATACATATCCAGAAGAGCATTACTCAAGATCAAATTAGATGAACTAATGAGCTTCCTCCTTTCAATCCAAGCATGAACAGCTTTTCCTAATAGGACATCTCCTAATTGCCCACAAGAAACTAGCAAACCTAACATGGTATACTCATCAGGTTTGAGGTCTAAAGCCATCATTTTGTGAAACAATTGTATTGCTTCCATGCTTGACCCTTTCTTAGCATAGCTATTAACTAAGATATTATATGCCACAGCATCTGGAGCTACCATGTGTCCAAGCATATTATTTGCAAACCACATTAGTTCATTTTCCAAGTATATCTTTATGAGGGAGTTCTGTACATAGTCATGCAACAACCCCATAATAATAGCATGACAATGAATTTGCTTTGCTTCTGATACATGTTTGCAAGCATGAAGTAGGTGAAGGAGTGTTTGCTTGTCTGGGTAAATTGCTGACCTCAACAAACAATTATACATTTGAAAAGATTGATGAGCGGAGTAAGACAAAGCAGAAATCATGGTGTTATAAATGTACAAGTTGGGATGAGGAGTAAACTCATTGAAAAGTATCAAGGCCATGTCTAAATTCTCAGGGTGTGAAATAGCTGAAAACAAAATGAGTCTACTCATGGGAAATGTTTGACCAATGAGATTGCTCCTCATTATTTGTCCCAAGATCTGTTTAAAATGATCCCTTGTATTGCTCCTCTCGAGCAGCATAAGGGACGGGTGATTGAGCTTAAGAGATACAGTAGGATCCCAGGAACTCTTTCTACTGCAAGCAATAAAACTGAGAAAACGAATGCCTTTCCTATACCCATACATAGAATCACGAGTAAATAATTCAAAATAATGAAATGAAACAAAATACCAAAAACTTGGTTTAAATTTCTGCCATTACAGCCAGAAAACTAGAGTGATCCATATTCAGCTCTAACTCAGTTCCAGCTCCAAATAAGAAAGGAGAAATAGAACAAGCAACTCAAAAGGACAGGTTGTGCATGATGCAAACAAGAAAAGATAAACTGCTCTGATGAAGACTTCAGGAATTGGCGTATATACACCTGCTGTTAATTTGTTGTCACTTGCCAAATGCTTAGAACACATTACGGTCCAAGGAGATAAAAAAGTAGATTTTCTTATTTGGGTCCAAAGAAAGATTAGATTCAGAGCTATAGTCCCACTAAAAACAAACTCTTGTGATAGGTCCTGTTTGGCCTACGAAACGAAACCATAAGCTCCAATGCTATCTTAAGCCGAAGGCATTATGTTGTCTAAGATTCCCACCCAAGTTCGAAAAGCCCATTAATCAACATCTTTACTTAGCAGAACTATGAATCTGTTCTTTCAATCCAACAAGCATAACTGAGATGGGTTGATAAGAGTAAGAAAGATGGCAAAATACGATCTTCATTAAAGAGAGAGCCATCCATGGTTGTACTGAATCAGAAGCATCAAACTTCGACCACGAAGACAATCTATGTAAAACTTCACAGAAACCGGAAGAAGTACCAGAATTGTGGAAATTTACAACCATGCCAATTAGAAGAGAACTTAAGAACCCATCGCCATAGGGGCAGTAAGTAGTAAAAGCGAAGCGATGCTTAAACCCTATCTCGGAGAAACAGAGGAACTGAAGTCGGATGTTACTGAACATCAACTCAACTGTTACGGCCCTTAAGTTGAGCCCAAAACTATATGTAGACCCATTTGGGACATCCACTTGGACATGGGGGATAAGAAAGGGTGGTCGAATAGTAAATGGGGACGACTAAATAGTTGATTATTGGTGGCCAATTATAACTAACCACTTGGCACGTAAGTAAATCTCATTCTACTTCGTCTTTTACTAGAAATTATCAACTAGCAAGCAGAATTAAGGAAGTATATATTTCTTTTTTTTTTATATTAAAGTTTGCTGTTGTAAATTTGAAAAAGAAAATTTTAATTTCTTGAAAACTTATTTATACTAATATCATTACTATTTTGACAATAGTTTTAAAGAAACAAGAATTTTATTTAAAATGATTTTTAAATATGTGACGGTAAATACTTCTAGTTGACAATGAAGAACCACAAATATGAAGTATTGACTTGCATCACCATTAACTTTGTTAGGAGCTTGATCTTTGACGAATGAGTTTATATGAAACTTATAACCTTCATTGTAAAAGTTATAAAAATACCATTAATGAGCACGAAAAATAATATGACTTAATAAATATTATACTAGGATTCTATACATTTAATATCATGTTTATGTACCATAATACAACATAAGTCAAATTTTTACCTTAAAATAAAGATTGTCATCAATGAGTATAAAGAATAATATGACTTAGTTAAAACTATACTAAACTTTCATATATTCAACACCATGCTTATGTACAAAATATACCATCACTTATAATAGACAAGCCACATGTTCACCTTAGAATGATAATACTCGCTTAATATTAAGGTTCCATGTGTTAATACAAACTAAACAAGAATTTCATGTGTAAAATACCATGCTTATGTTAAAAAAATACTTCTAACCCGCCACTTATAATAGATGAAACGTTCACCTTAAAATAAAAATATTATCACCAAATAAGAAGAATATCATGGCTAAAAAAAACTATGCTAAGATTCAATACGTCCAATATCATGTTATTTATAAAAACTTTCCACTACTCATACATGTTAACCTTAAAATGAGAATACCATCACTTTAATATTAAGATACCATGCTTCAATGAAAACTATTCCATATCTTCATATATCCAATACCATGCTAATACGCAAAAAATAATACTACTCATGACGGATAAGTCATATGTTCACTTTGAAATAGTAATACCATCAATTAGTATGAAAAATATTATGGCTTAGTTAAAATTATACCAAATTTTCATGCATCTAATACCATGCTAAAATACTACCATAATCGATAACAGAAAAGTGACGCATTAACTTTAAAATAAAAATACTACCAATTTAATAGTAAGATATCACGCCTTAATGAAAACTATGCTAGATCTTCATATACCCAATACCACACTTATGTTTTAAAAAATGTAAGTTACACATTCACGCTAAATGGTAATACTATCACTGAGTGCAAAGAATACCAAGCTTAGTTAAAACTATACTAGACTTTCATACATCCTATACCATTCTTATGTACAAAAAATATCACCACTCATAATAGATAAGTCACATGTTCACCTTAATATGAGAGTAAAATCGCTTAAATATTAAGATATCAAGGTTTAATAAAAACTATATAAGATATTTATACATCCAATACCATTATTATGTATAAAAAATATCAACACCCTTAATAGATAAGTTACATATTTACCTTAAGATGGTAATACCGTCAATAACTATGAAGAATACTGATAGAAAGTAATTTTAATATTTTAAACTTCAAGTGCATACTACAGCTGTAACTACCACTAGCAAGGATAGGTCGATCTTATAAGGGCTAGAATTATTAATACTTACCATCTTTCTATTATCTAGATTAAAAAATTATGGTGTTTAAGATAAATCAAATGCAAAATTAAAACAACAAAGTAAAGTAGATCAACATAATTAACTAACTAGAACAAAGATTAAACTTAGAAACAATTAAGGAAAACATTGGTTCCTAGATTTTGAATGCCCCTAAAGCTTCTTGTGTAATAATGATTTCATTAATCAATTTAAACTTTAGTTCATTAGATTGCGGAAATTCCTATCTTATGTTAATATCTTTCTCACAACTATTAACACCTAGCCCTATGTTGATTAAGTAAAGCCTCTTTCTAGTTAAACCCCTAATATTGCATTAATTGATTCGTAAATTTCGCTTTTAGGTTTGACCCTAGTCTAAAGTATTTATATTGAACTATCTCTAGGTTTGCATGCAACTTTTTTCAATTATGGTTGTAACATTCCATCACCTATGGGAGGTTAGAATAGTAACTATGAGTGATTAATGAGAGCTTAGAAATGCATTTTTTTCATGCTCATGCATAATATGACATACATATACATGTGAATAGTGAAGGTTTTGCACATGAAAATAATTATACATACATTCATGGATGATTCCGGGTATAATTAAATTGAATTGGGATTTTTGAAAATTTAGTGAATTTAGAATTTATTTAT
>JANKYF010000224.1:28268022-28279826 GCA_029829435.1 Erythroxylum hondense | reverse complement strand
AAAAGTAAAACATAATTTTCTCATACCATCATTTAAAATTTCTCCTAACTAGAGGCTCTAATCCAATTTGGTTAGGTATAATTCTCTAGACTACGGTGATAGGGGCAGAAATTATGTAGAGAGTATTAAGTGTCGAACCTATGTTGGTCTCATTTGTAGATGACATATTAAATCCAAAAGCATAAATTTCTCACACGAAATAATCTAACAATACGAAAAAACAATACCGTATTCCGACTTCTATCAAAATAAATACGTAGCAGTAAAATTGTAGTAATTTCCAACAAACAGTAACAACGCAACAATAAATTTTCGACTTAAATTGTTAGCGAAAATAGCAATATTAATTAAAGTGGAACAACTTATCTGAAATGCAAGATATCGTGAAAAATCATTGCGCTAAGTATAAAAACTCCCCTCTACGGTGCAGAAAGACAACGTGATCCGATCACGAGTTAACGTCTTCTTCATCAGCTTCGGTGTACTCCAAAGGGCATAGTAGGAATTGTCTTCGATACTAAAAGAAAAGACAAAACAACAGAGAAAGAATGCAGCAGAAAAATCAACGTTTTATAGAGTAATATGCGAGAAGCAAGAAAATAGAAGAAAGATGTGTACCATGTTATATCTAGAGAAAAATGAAAAGCATGATAGCTAGTGAGGAGAAGAATAATAGAAGAACAGACAGATTGTCTCTTATATATAGAAAGAGAGGAGAGCTTCATACATTGACCGGTAATAAAAGACATTAAAAGTTGTTAAAACAAAATGGAACGCTGGAGCATAATAACGTTATTAGAGTTATTGGAATAATAAAGCTGATAAAGACGTAAACGTTATTAGTAATTGAAAATTTTGGAACAACGGAAGTAGCAAAAATGTCATCTCAAACTTAACATTTTTTAGTACTTAACAAACATAGATTCGGAAGTTAAAAGGTCTCAATTTAGACATAAATTCCTTTTCAAATGGCATAAACTTACTAGCATGTAGCTCTCCATACTAGTATTTCTTAGTTGTTCGCTGTGACTCTCTATCATTGATACTTCAAATTATGAACAAGAGAGAGAGAGAGAGAGAGAGAGAGATGAAAGGGACATCATCCACTTGCCATAGCTATTACTGAGTTGACAAGTCGAACTATGTTATATAATTATTAAAAATGGAATGGGTTGAGAGATTTAAATTTAAATTATTTGTTTTAAGATGTGAAATAGAAAAAATAACAAAAAAATATATTTAATCACATTATAAGATCACATAATTATCTTTGTAATTATAAAATACACCCAGACCTAATGAGTCGAAAAATGCGGTTTGACGTGTCAGTCATTGCGGAAGACTTCTCGCGAATATCTCCACGTCACTGACAAGTTCCCAACTACTTCCCTTGCCGCTCCAAAGTTGGTTACGTTTGTGCTTGAATAGGGATGGCATGTTTTGATTCAACCATATTGAAATCGTTTAGTAGTTTGATGCGCAATCGTGAGTCGTGACAGTGAAAGGAGAGGGTGAAGTGGGCCACAGAAAAAGAATACATGCCTACCAGTACCAGCTCCAAACATCATTAGTTTTTGATTTTGTTGTTGCGAAGCGATTATCTAATTAAAACATTTGGGTTGGAGTCGGCCATGGAATTCTAACTTCTACCCATAATCTTCATCACAAAGATTTTAGTTTATTATCATTTGCGTTGCTACTTGTTTCTCTTTTGGGATAGAAGACGCACCATCTAGTTCTGTCCTTCGTCTGCTGCTGTTTAGATTAAGTACTTTTGACTGGTTTTCTTATCTGGATATCGTTTAATCTCCATCCACCCACCAGCTTCTCTTTTTTCCCACTTTAGTTCTGTACGTCGTTTGTTTGGGGTTTTTCTTTATTTTAAACAGGATTCTTATTTGTTTGCAGTCGTAAGGGACATTGGAGTGGACCACAGTGTGTGTATATATATATACAAACTTGTAAGGAAATGAAAATGACTGGTAGGGACTTGAGAGTGGCGATAATGTGATTTTGTTTCTTCTTTGGAGTGCTTTTAGATAAGCCCATCCTGAAGTTATTGATAAAGGTAAAAAGAAATGCCATTCACGTGTATAGATCGGAAGTAAACTTTCATGTGACTGTTGTTGTGGGTTGGTTGGATTCATGCCATAAAAACCAGAGGACAAGAACCTATCAAGAGCTCTTTCGCCAGCTTCTTTATGTGGAAATTTACACCAATTTGGGTATGGATCCTTTGAACCAGAAGTCGCTTGAAAGAGTGGTGTCACAGAGAGCTCTGCAACTGGGAACTTCATTTCCGTGCCAAATTTGTGTGGTTGGTTTTCTCTGTGGAGTATGTCTAACCTCTTTGCTCTTGGCTGTTCTTACTTCGTCTGGAGCTTCTGAATTTGGTGGGATTTCGTTTTCGGCCGTTTCACAATTGAGTTCACCATGGAATTCAACTTCTGCAATTCTCAGTGAGTAGATTTCTGTCCTGACTGTTCTTGTATCAACTTGTTTATTTTGGTCTTTCCTGTTTGCTTCTCCTTGTGCTCCGCTTGATACACTCAATTACGGGATACTTTTCTGGGAAATATGATCATTTTCTCAGATTAAAACATAAGAAAATATGTGATTGTATATATCTTGTTTTGGGGATTCTTTGAATTTAGAGCAAACGTATTTAGTATAAAATATTGTAGTTTTTTCCAAATTCATCAGATGTAACTTCTTGTTCATGAAGAGAGGCGTAGAATTCCATGTACGAAAAAGTAATGGTAAGAGCTGTTAAAGGGTGTATCCTTGATGAAACAAGATGTCTTTAAGTGACTTGGTTAATGCTTTTATTTTATCTTTGTTGACTTTTACTGGAGAATCATCTTTTATCTATTTGACTCTTTATAATACTTATATTGGAAGTCAATTATACTCTCTACTGTTTTTGACCCTATTCTTGAAAAGTAATATTGACGTTTCATAGTCATTATAGTATTCAAGTGTTCTTAGTCTTTGTGGAGAAGCAAAGCACTGAAGTTGATTCCTTTGTGCGTTTTGAAGATTAGTTTCAAGCATACTCCTAAGTTTGAGCAAATACGGGCTAATCATAGATTTGCGTGAAATTAATTCTTCCATATTAATGTTGTCCCCTGTCAGAATTTTTTGTATTTTTGATGGATTGCAGATGTTAGAAGTACAGATTGCAAAATCAGGCCAAAAGAAACAGAAAGACGGTTGGACTCTCAAAAAAATGAGAAGGGATTTGATGATGAGAGAGTATCACTGTTGTATTCAGCTTGGAGTGCACTATTATCCAAATCAGTGGAATTAGAAAATGATTTCTTCCAAAATGTTGGACTGAGCAAATCCACCGTGCCTTATGCACCTCATTTGGAGAACTGTAAATTATTAGCACAAACTAATGCTCGTCTTGATAAGCATTCTGAAAATGAAAGCTTGCCCCCTTGGACAACCTGGAAGGGAGTATTAGACATGCACCCAGCATCAATGGCTAACTCTCAACGTACTTACTTTAGACGTCAAACCATTTCTGAAGGTGCTTATCCACCCTGGGTATGTTTCTGGGACACGTACAGTTGGACTATAGGGTTGACTTACACATGAAGTGCTTCTCTTATTCTTTTTGCAGAAGAACCAGCATTGATCAATAAACATTTCACCATTCAGTTACAGTAAGATTAGTAGAAATTCTTGCCAACTATGAGCTTGTTGCTTATTTCCCTACAGGTAGTTGGATCAGATGAAGAAAATTATCCTTTAACACGGAAAGTACAACGAGACATATGGATCCATCAGCATCCTTTGAACTGCAGGGATCCCAGTATAAGATTTCTTCTTTCAGATTGGGAGAGACTTCCTGGCTTCGGTATTGGAGCCCAGTTAGCTGGAATGTGTGGACTTCTTGCTATTGCAATGAAAGAGAAAAGAGTCCTTGTCACAGGTCAATATAATCGTGCTGATCATGATGGTTGCAAAGGTACAAATGAACATGAAAATGGTGAGATAAAAAGTTGCAACATTTTCAATTAACATAAAAATTATGATCAAATTTGTGTAGGTTCTTCACGGTCAAGTTGGTCATGCTACTTTTTTCCTGAGACATCCCAGGAATGTCGAGACCGTGCCTTTGAGCTTGTAGACAATAAAGAAGCATGGGAAAATGGGACCATCACCGGGAAAAACAACTACACCTCAAAAGAAATATGGGCGGGCCATGCTCCTAGGCAAGTGAGGATGCCCTTGGCATATTTGATCTTGGAGGTTTTTCGTTGATGCTGTCATATGGTTATGATGCAGGATATGGGGTGATCCATGGAGTTACTTGCAGCCAACAACAGAAATAAATGGCAGTTTAGTTGCTTTTCACCGGAAGATGGATCGTAGGTGGTGGAGAGCACAGGTTAAAATTGAATTTCATTCATATGATTTATCTGCATTTATTCTTGTTTCAAATTGACATATGAAGCTTGAAACTTGTGCATCTGGATAAAACAAAGGATTAGCCAAGTGTTGCTATTTTCACCAGAAATGACAATTTTTGATGATTTGGCAACCGCAGGGCTCTGTGGTTGCCAATTTGAGCTACATTTGTTTATGTTTTCTGTTAAGAAATGCAGGTTATTGTATTGATATAAGACCATAAGTTTCTCCAAATACCAGTAGGATTAATGGAACTAGTAATATTTACCTTACATTAATTTTCAGGCAATACGCTACCTAATGAGATTTCAGACGGAGTATACATGTGACTTGATGAATGTTGCTCGAAATGCTGCGTTTGGAAAAGAAGCTGCGAAGATAGTTCTTACAAGTCTAAGTGGAGAATGGCCAAAGGTTTCCCCCGTCTTAACTGCCTCTCCTTGTTTGTTTCCTCTATTATTTAATGTAAAGGGCATAGTAGTGCTAGCGAAATTTACTTCACTGAAGGGACCTTTGTTTAACAGGAAGTTGGTATCAGGCCAAGATCAGATATTGAGCGATACGTGTGGTCAAGTCAAAAACCATGGATTCCTAGGCCATTATTAAGCATGCATGTAAGAATGGGTGATAAAGCATGCGAAATGAAGTTGGTGGAATTTGACGTTTATATGAGTCTTGCAGAGCGAGTCAGACTCAGATTTCCACATCTCAATAGCATATGGCTGTCAACTGAAATGCAGGTTAGTGGTTTTCATGATGATTCATTTACCTTTCTTCATCTTGTTGATTCCTTGTATTCTCAGGAAGTGATTGATAAATCAAAACTACACGTCAGCTGGAACTTTTACTACACAAATGTGAGTCGCCAGGTTGGAAACATAACAATGGCAACATACGAAAAGAGTCTGGGTAGACAGACCAGTACAAACTACCCCCTTGTTAATTTTCTAATGGCAACAGAAGCCGACTATTTCATCGGAGCATTGGGTTCAACATGGTGTTTTCTGATAGATGGGATGAGGAATACTGAAGGGAAAGTAATGGCCGGTTACCTGAGTGTGAACAAAGATCGATTCTGGTAGAGTTGAAGTAGATACCCACATATGGGGAGTAAAAATAAATGTTGAAAGTCTTGTATGATAGTCCACTTGTGCATCATCTTGATGCATGCAAAGTATAGCTTTATATACAGTTGAGTATATATAATGTCTAATTGAATGGGATTACAAAATCTGTTCGTTTTATGGGTTATTAACTATTCGCGAATTTCAGCTCACAACCGATACACATCAGAACACAATAAAAAATCTTAAAAAGTACAAATACAATTCTAAGGTTGAGCTCCAATTGTTACAATCACTAGTCCCTCTAACAGATCAAAAAACACCTATGTACGGACATATAAGGAAAGTAAAAAGCATCTCTCTTTTGAAACAATCGGGGTAGAAAAATCAAGAGTGCCAACCACGTAAATTTAAGCATGATATGTAGAGACTTAGATACAAAAAATCAACTTCTAAGAAAAAGAAAAGATAATAGTAACTATCAAACAGAGACAAGGAAAATGGAGGTCCTGTTTCTCCCAAATTCTCCATAACAATACAACAGCTTTTCTAATCAATTTGGAGTGAGCACTGAAACATATCCTGTAAGTCATCCATCGTAAGATTCATATAGAGGAATTGAAGGTCAGATGTGATAGGTAAAGCCTTACCTCTTCTTCATCTTTTAAAAGAATATTTAAATTGCAAAGTGTGTCGGTATATCGGATCCAATTATTCGAACACATCCTCTCCCATATTATGCGTTCCTCCATCCCCACCTCTAGCTGCTGCTGTTGGTTTCCTGTGTTTCTTGTTCTTGGCTTTCTTGGCTTTCATGCGGCGTTTCTTCTCATTGGCATCAATCCATGTATACTCCGATGGAATATGGAAAGGGTCAAGCTCTTCCTTGTAACGGTGACTATCGCCATCATTTGATTGTCCACCACGACTGCCTCTCATCCATGAAATCCATGAGCCCTCTGATTCCTTGGACTTGGCATCGTGGAATTGAGCTGGACTGGATGGAGGGGTTGCAAATTCTTCCACAGGCTGAAGCTCCTCAAATTTGGTGAAAGTAACAAGCACACGGATGGTTGGTACAATAGGAATTGCAACCTGCAGTAAAGAAATTCAATATATGGACAGAAACCAATTACACAATTCTAGTGATATGAAAACAAAACCAAATATTTCTCTATCAAAAATAAAATGGTAAAATGAATGAATTGAAGGGAAAGAAAACCAGAAAACAAGAGTTATTGACAATCGCAGGGATGTGGTAAAAGAGAGGAAAAATGGACTAGAAGGAATAAAAGACAAAGTGTTATGCTGACAGTAAATAAAGCTTGTTTCTGAATGATGAAACGTAACATCAACATTTAGAACGAGGTAACCATAAAGGACGAGAGTGTGATTTGAATGTTCATAGAATAAACAGAACATATTTCACAGTACCTTGACGGGAAATGTTCCATGAGGTAATTTGGTTGTCAAAAGCTCCCGAAGTCTCCTAATTGCCTTGACCTTATTGGCTAATATGTCAAGCAGAGGCAGGAGCTCTTCCGTTCTTAAGGGAAAATCTGGTGTCAACCAAAGGACGGGTCTCAAACCCTTCTTGTACTCGCTTTCAACCTTAGACTCACTGCTCGTTCCTTTCTTCTTTTTCTTCTTGTTACTTTTATCCTTCCCCTTCCTGGTATCCGCAACATCCTCCTTAATCAATTCTGATGACGATTTTTTATGCTCAGAAGATCTCTGTGTGCCACCATCTGGTGCCAACTTCGAGAATTTTTTCAAGATCTTTGAATCCTCTGGATCATCACCACTGTTCTTCGTACCTTTGCTTTTCCAACCAAACCAACTCTTCTTCTCCTTGGTTGCACCATTGGAGTCACCATTTTCATAGGAAACTCCCAAACCATTTTCATGGTACTCAACCACCCCAGGTTCTTCATGGTCACAAAAACCGTCTGAGTTCCCCATATCAAGTGCAGAATCCAACCGCTTCCGCTCCTCAGCTGTCAACACATCATCAAAATCATCATTTTCAGCACCATTTGCCAACCTCTCTTCATCATCAACAGCAAAAAGCTCCTCATCAGTCATTGCACCTGGAACTCTCCTTGACTTCACACTCACCATCACATGAAGCATGTCATACACTTTAGCCTTCCAGTTTCCAACCATCTCTGTTTTCTCCTGTCGCCTCCAATTTAGATGAGGGACAAGCTCAGCTTGGGTGACATCAATGCCTGGCCTATACATATTAGTTTGAGACATCAAAGCCACTTCGTGAGCAATTTCTGCTTCTGTTGGTTGGGCTCCAGCCCCCTCTAAAGCATTTGTGACCTCTTTTTCCTTGTGAGCAAGAACAATCAAAGAACCAGCCGGTAAGGATATACTGCCATCATCCGAAGAGTGACCTTCTCCCAGAAAAAGAAAAGTTTGATCCGATCTCTGAATCCGAAACCCATCAAACCCAGCAAGGGTCATATCAGCACGAAGGTTACAACCACGCTTCCAAATACGGTAAGTATCTGATGGGGCAATGCGTCCAATAAATGGTATTACTGAACTTTCAAAATGAAATGTTATCTCCATATAAAAATCTCGAATACGATCTGCTGAAGCAACTATTCTTGGGAGACGACGGCACCATTTTGCCCATGCAAGAGGCTGATAATGCCGTGCAATTATCATGGCAATAGATTCCTCTCTTGTGCAAACAGCTTCTTGAAGAGCACTCCAACCATTTTCATTCTGAAGACTCCAATCTGCACCGGCTGCCATCAAAATTTCTGCAGATACAGGGTCCCGCAATTTGACTGCAAGGTGCAATGGGGTCTCACGGCCTGGAACATCTCGGCGATCAATAACACCAGAGACAGCATCAGCCTGCTGCTCAGCTGCAAGAGATTGTTCTTCAGTATTAACTTCACCAGCCTTGGCAAGCTGTGGGAGGGATGCAACAATGCGTCTGAGAGTTGCATAATCCCGTTGTGCAACTGCCAAGTGAACAGGACTGTGGGCATACTTTGAAAAGTCTTCCATTTCCTCAATGTGTCAGTCTCTTTTTCTCTATTTCTCTCTTCCAATTTCTCTCAGGTACCCTAAGCTACAAAGACTTTTGCATCATTGTTGAGCATACTCAATAACAAATACCACGTACACCATTCAAGAACTTAAAATATCCAGGGCTTCACCCAGCATTGAGAAATACAATAAATTTTGAGGTTTTATTCCCATTCAATCCTCTCCAGCTACAATCAAGTTAAAATCTTTCACGGAATCCAAATCATATCTTGCAGGAAGAGTTCAATTCAGTAGACAAACCACTATAGATTACAACAATCACTAGCTTGCGTCAAAATTGCCCAAATTCGATCCATTTTTCCCAAGTTCCAAGTAAGGAGATCAATCACTAGCTTGCGTCAAAATTGCCCAAATTCCATCCATTTTTCCCAAGTTCCAAGTAAGGAAGGCACTTCAGGCAAACCGATCTTTGGTCCCAAGACCCTTCAATAAAGCTTCACAAAGCTCAACCCGCGAGTAACTGAACCATCATAACAAAAATGAAACCTTCAACAAGGAATAGAAAAGCAAAACAGGTAAAGATTTTGTCTTCATAGCCTAAGCTCAAACCCAACAATGTTTGGTCGAAATCCCAACGTTTATTACCAATTAACAAGAAGAAAAGGCAACGACATGGAAAAAGTTGAAGATAGAGGAAAAGTACCGTTTGAACCAAATGGAAAACCCACTTCCCAACTGAAGAACTATCTCACTCTAAGGACTCCATTTGCTTCAAGAAATTGTTCCTGGCGAATAAATCTTTCACTTTGCTTTTGCAAACCCTATATTACCGAGAAATGGGAAAGTAGCGAGTTAATGCAACGCTAGCTGAGAAAAAGGGTCCAGTTTTAGTTCTAGGGTCGCTTCAGATGAGATTTGGGCTTCCAAAACTCGCACAAAGAGAAAGAGAGTGAGAGAGAGTATGGAGAAGGAGGTCAGGATGAAATCTGGCAATTAATGCGTTACGAAGAGCGAAGAGATAGTACATCGACGCGACGTTACCCAACTCGGTCACCCCCAACTCAGATCTCTCTCTCTCTCGCTTCCGGCCGAGAGCTCTCTGAGTGGAATGTTTCTTTTCTATTTAATATTTTTCTCTTTGGGTCTATCTATCTGTGCCTCCGTCATTGTTCTTTCCTATATCTCTGTTGTTTTCTTTTTTAAATTAAAAAAAGAAATAACATTGGTTTGCGACTTGGTTGGCTTTTCACTTTCTCATATTTTTTTTTTGAGGGACTTTCTCATAATTTTGTTCAGTCACAAAAATTAATATCATGATCTGATTCTTAATAATAGTTTAGGTAATACTTTTAATATGTGAGCGAGATCCAAGGACGCAGAGTGGCCCATTTAGATTTTAGACGAATACTCATTCAAATTTCACATCCTTTTTTGTCCCTTAAACTCTTTTTTTTTTCCTTGCGTGTTCAAATTTACTATAAAAAGATTTGAAGTAAAGAAAGAAAATATTTTCCAAAAATCTTAAAATTTACTATTAAAAAATAGGAGAGGAGAGGCGATCTTGATTCAAAGAAGTAATACATAAGTAGTGTATTATAAGATAATCATAAGGACATAAATGTATTAAATTAGTTAAACCAATTAACTGCAGTAATACCTTTTTTAACGACAAACTGTTAATAAAATAAGGGACAAACAAAACTACCTAAATCGTTGTTTGTCTTGGACTCTATGTACTTAAGGTGTTACTAATGATTCATCAATAGTTTTCTTATTAGGTTCCTTCACTAGTTCTTCCTTAACTACCTTTGTCCACTCTTATAGCATCTTACTCCCAGCAAATATTTGTATCTATACGTCCTTCAGAAATTCAAGCACATGCTCGGTAGAAGTAGTGCCCTAGAACAATCACATTCACTTCCAGTGGCATCATCATTAAAACATAAATATCACAATCTTTAAAAACCCAATTCCCCATTTTCATTTCATAAAATCGAATATACAATTTAGCATTGCATACTTCATCCTTATATATAATATCAAAGAACTATAAGAGTTTATAGCTCTATTACAAAATATGCTACATGCTACATGAATGAGGAATTATACAAAATTTTATCTAAATCCCTCAGTCTCAGTTGACCGACCTTTGAGCCATTTCTTCTATCCAAAAGCAATATTAGATCTCTTCTAAGTTGTCTTAGAAGCTAAGTCCGCGCTCTCACACCTAAAAAGTCAACATTGCAATTTTGATGGGTTTTACGAACTTAATGAACTACCTATTATCGATGGCTTACTCATAACATATAACATATAACACATACAGTTCATGTTTTAAGTTCACAAACAATTCATTTCATCATATAATGCACATCTTTCATCAATAATCAAAAAGCACAATTTAACACTTTGTTCACTTATTCACTTTTTACATTCATAACGGTTCATACAATTCAATTCAATCATTCATATAATGCATATTAAATTATATGTGCAATGTTTATGGGACTAACTTTCATTTATTACTTTGTTGTGACCAAGGTTTTAAAAATCAGACCAGATCGTTGGTTCTGTCACAACAAAGTAATACCGAAAAAAGGTTGAACTGACTGGTTTTTATATAGAGGTTCTTAGGTGAAACTGAACCAGACCACTGATCGGTTTACACTTTTTTGTTGGACTGAACGGTCCGATCCGATTTTTAAAACCTTAGTTGTGATCGAGTGCCTTTTTCACTGTATCGTATTCATTGTGGATATCGGGCTCATTAATAACTGCCCCTTATCTGCTGAAGACACAGGGCTCATTATACATAGTGAGCTAGAGGCTTTTATCACATTTTGAACTTTAAGCTCTTTTTCACTAGCGACTCCAGTCATAACTGCCTTTATGTTATCATACTTTCGTGTAGTTAAATGCAAAATATGTATTCAATCATTCACTTGTGCTCAATGTTTTTTTCACATTCATATTCACCATCATACCTTGATCCGACATTCAACAATTAAATTGAGTATCACATATTCTTTCAAATTTACATACAATGAGCACTTCCAATATATCATTCCTGTACCAAACATCTCGGACATTCAATGTCCCGAATTAACAAATTTACATTACATAATAATTCAATTCAGAATTTAAACAAAACAATAAATCAATGCGAGACTATTTAGGTTATTCACAGTATGCTCCAGATAGTTATCGCCTTGACGTCCTGGCAATATCTGGATGTTGTTGCTCTAATTGCTCTTCTATATCATGCAATACATACACATTTACACATTACTAATTTGCACATTTTCATGA
>JANKYF010000224.1:27995037-28012244 GCA_029829435.1 Erythroxylum hondense | reverse complement strand
TCCTCCAGCTAGACTGATCTTTCTGTCGCTTATGTGAACCATCTGCTCTGTCATTTGGCGAACGATCATCTGCCCTATGCTTCATATTTTTCAGCACTTCTTCTAACTGGATGTATCTATCCGCCCTGTTTCTTATCTCCTGGATAGATCTGGGTTGATCGAGGGCCAATGATTTTTTAAACTCTTCATCCCTCGTGTTACTCATAAGTGCAGCCAACACGGATGAGCAGGTGAGGTCAGGGACTTCGACATGAACTCCCGTAAACTCTCATTCCTTCCTTGGGTCAACTGCATCACTTCCAAGGCAGTCTTCTGCGGTCGTTTACTTGTGGCGAACTGGTTGAGGAATAACGACTTAAAGTCCTCAAAACAAGTGATGCAACTCGAAGGTAAATTGTTGAACCATCGCCGGGCTCCTTCTTGAAAGGCTGTGCAGAAAGTCTTATACTGAATGACATCGGGGATGCAATGTAGGTTCATCATCGACTGAAAGTATTGGAGATAGTCGAGGGGATCGGTCTTTCCGTTATATTTTTCAGGTATTGGTATCTTAGTGCCGACCGCTGGAAGACTATCCAGGATCTCCTAAATGAAATGAGAGTTGTATCGTGCTGATAGTTGATCCGGCCGGGAATTCATGGCCATGTTGATGCGATCATCCACGATTTTTTCTAAGGTTTCAGCAGAATGATGATCGGCTATCATACCGATCTGTAGAGTTGGGATTCGCTGTTGTTCTGTCTGAGAGTGTAAGATTTGACGAATCAACAGGTCGGCCGCTTCCTCTATTTGTCTTTGGGTAAGGGAGATTTGCTGTGGAGGAAGGTTTGTGTTTATGGGGTGTTGGATGTGAGGATTTAAGTGGTTTCCGGCGTTATCCTCCATGGTTATGCTATGTTCTTCTTGATCCCAATTTTGGGGTGGTAACTGGTCATTTGGATGCGAAGATTGTGTTTGATTATTCTGGTGTAACGGAGGTAATTCGTCTGCGTTAGGTTTTGGGTGATAGGTGAAGGATGGATATGAGATTCATGATGTATCAGCGGAAGGACGGCGGCAACAGGTAGTTGCAAGCCCAGTCGTTGTAGTGCAATTACCGTGACAGCGGCTACATCTGGGTTTGTTGCTACCGCCTGACTTATCTGCGTGCTTCTGGACGTGGTGTCCTGACGCCCGGCCCCACGGTGGGCTCCAATTTGTTCGGTCTGATTCTATTAGGGCTGGACGTCATTGTTTGGATCCATGATCTTGATTAGCTTCAACCGGGAGAAATATGCAAAAACAATAAAGGTACACCGGGGTGGATCGCCAGATTGCCCCTCTGATACTTAAGTCAGTTTTCTGTGCTAGGTTTTTTGTCCAATAACAGTGGTTATCAGAATTATTAGAGACGTACCTGCATCGTGAGGAGATAATGAACTTATATAGTAAGTACCTGACGTGTTTTATCCAACATCAACTAGTTCTGTTGTGTTTTAACTCAACATCTTGAGAATGGACCGATCGACTCACACGTCATCCTAGAGTTAGATCTGGGCCTAGCACGACCGACCCGACCATATATCTATACACAACCGTAGCTGTTTAGTAAAGGGAAGTAGAGGAAAACTAATTTATGTGAATCCTGGTTAGTATAAATGTTTGTACATGGTTGTTTCTTTTTCTTTTTAGCTGGCTAGTTTACAGCAAAAATTTGTCCAAATCGTTCAATGTTGATTTCTGGAGTATTACATCTGGGTTTCACACTATTCTTCTCGTCCCTGACAATACCGTAATTGTTGTACCAAATTGATTGCATTCAAAGTAAATTGTTATACCAAATTTATTCTGAAGTCCTGAACCATTAATATATCAAACTCTTTTCACATCCATTACATGGTCCTTTATCTTTTCGCGGTTGAAAGAAAATACGATAAGAAGGACTTTGAACAAAATAAAAATAAATAAATTGAAGGTTTATGTAAAGATTGGCACATCCATCTCCGTTAACATGGGAATCCGTTTTGGGGGGTGTTAGGAGACTTCAAAAGAGGACAGGTTGTGGTGGCTTAAGAATATTTGTTTGGTATTAAATCGAGGAACATGGTAAGGCTATCAAAGACTATATCGTTAAACCAAAGGAATCTGTCCACTCATGTAAGAGGACTATTGACTAGATATCATATGGTCATTCAGCGTCAATGTCAATAATCAAATTAATAACATTCACAATCTTTGACGGTAGAAGCCAATTGCAACAATCCTTTGCTTATCATTATTAGCACCAAGCTTGGCTTGACTTAAGGAAGCTCACCGGCAACTTCCCTATTAAAGTTCTTTTTTTTTAAAAAAAGGGAAACAAACGAAATAATTACCCTCACTTCCCTGAACTAGTTACTTCAAAAAGCGTGCATAATGAACAAAAACGTTGAAAGAGAGAAATAGATTCGCATTAGAAAATGTTACGTATTCGTACTCACGACCACAAGCATTTCGTACTAAGTTTCTTTATTTTAGGCATGTGTCAAGATCAGTCCATGGACCATGGGCATTCCATTTTGGTGTTAGTTCGAGGAAGCACACTCCACGTTTAGTAGAAAATGACTTCTTATTTTAAATTAAAAAGAATTTTACTGATAAATAAAGCTCCTGAAGGAGTTACATCATGAAACAGGGATTCTTGGAGACCAGGATATTAGCTTAAGATTTATTTTTAACGATTTTGAAGATAATTGCATAGTATTTTAAATTTTAAATTAGATTTATTTTCTTGTAAAATTAACGTTCTAATTCTTACAAACAAAATAAAATAATAAGAAATACGTTTTCTTTTTTGTAGGAATCTTTTTTATGAACTTATTTTACTATAATAAATGATTTATCCGAAAAGATTATGTTAATTATAAAGGTCATATATTAACTTCGTGATTATTGAAAGATTTTTGACAAAGATGACATTGAAATTATCCAAAGTTAAATCTATCTACTTGACTAAAGATGCGAGTAAAGCAATGGCTAATTGAAGAAATTGACTATTTAAGGAAGAAGAACGACACTTATAAAACAGAGTGAACACATTCAAATCGTTAAAACATTTTGAGCAGCATCTATATTCTTCAAAATCATATCATTACTATTGTGTTTTGGAAGAAATCACTCTCTCAAGAAAGAAATTGTTATTTTGTTTTTCTTTAAGCTTATTAGAAGCTTGTTATATACTTTGAGTGTGAAAGGTTAAAAAACCTTTAAAAACATATGTACTTGTAAGCTTGAAGAAGCTCGTCAAATTTAATACTTGATTTTTATAATGAAATACTCAAGTTTAATACTTGGGGACCAAACGTAGGCTTAGGTTGTAAGCAGAACCAGTATAAATCGACTGCGTCTTTTTTTTCTCTCTCTTTAACTTTTAAATTTCAGTATTATATTGTCTCTATGTGTTGGCTTTAAAAGGCTTATTTTGTTTTTAACTTGCAAGAGGTTCCTTTTAATTTTAAAAAGAGCCTTTTGTTTTTAAATTGTTTTAACAGGATTTATCATTTAGTAGGCTCCTTTCGTTTAAGCAGGGTCTTATCCTACAAAAGGCTCCTATTGATTAATATGTTCCTGTCGTTTAAAAATGCTTTATCATTTGACAGGCTCCTATTATTTTAACTAGGATTTTTTTATTATACGAATTGAAAAAACTTGCGAAAAATTTTTATACACAAAATTCACTCCCCTCTTGCGTATGTTTGCTTTTATCATTTGGTATTAGAGTGAGATTCACATTTATTGTACTTTATAGCACGTGATAGATTATGACAAACACCTTGAGAAGTTTTGAAGGACAATTCATCTCAAAGTCTCCTTACTTCGATGAAAAACTACTCATACTGGAAAGAGAGAATGACCATTTATCTCCAATATATAGATATCGAAGTATAGCAAGCAATTAAATTTACTGCTACAATTCCCACTTCCGATAACGTAGAAGTATGGATTGATGTTTACAAGAGAAATGCACAACTAAACACTAAGGCAAAACATTACTTAATATGTGAATTGTCATCAGAAGAATATGAAAAGATATCTTACTACTTTATAATAAAAGAAATACGGGATAAACTTCAAGTCACTTTTGAAGGAACAAATAAGGTAAAGAAGTATAGAATAAGTCTTTTAGTGTATCAATACTAAACTACTGACATGAAATAGGGAGAGACCATAGATGAATTCTTCTCTACAACAACATCATCATGGCCTTAAAGAACTTTGAAAAGATATGTCCCAATGACAAGCTCGTAACGAAGATTCTGAGGTCACTATTAAATGAATGGAAACCAAAGGTAACAACTCTAAAAGGGCAAAGGATCTAGACATTATTTCTGTTGGATCATATTTTCGGAACCTAACTATCCGGAATATCATAAGACGTGAGCGTATTATCCTATAAGGTTATTTCCATGGGATCTCCTTGGCCAACACCAATTCGAACAATGGAATCACAATTGACTTCTTCAGAACAATTGTAGTTCCATGTCTTTAGTTTATTTTGAAACAATAATCATCTCATTCAGAGCTCTATAGATTAAGATATAATTAAAATACCGAAGTATAATCAGTAAAACAATCAATTCAACCTCTTCCAATCGATTCCTTCATTTTCTCTTCACTAGTCATTTTCAAATCAACACCAATGGATTCCAATTTTTATGAAGAGATAGAAAAATGTGTTAGAAATTTATTAATTTAAGAATCACTTCATTTGGAGGTCGGATAATGAAGTTATGGCCAAAATAATCAAACATGATTATGTCCTCAATCATATTGTACCTATCTTGGGACAATTAGCTTAACTTTCAATAGAGATATCGGATTAAGATCATTTTAGGATGTTTTAAAGAGGACTTCGAGATCTACAACTTTCATAAAGACCCCAAAGAGAGATTTTGCCACCCAGAGAATCAAAATCACGAATTTTCAAAAGTTAACGGACATACACCTGTACCTAACGGACATAAACGGGGTTTGGAGCGTTTTCCAAACCCGTAAAGGTCCATTTAATGGACCTAATGTCCGTTTAACATAAAGATGTCTATTTAAATAATTATGTCACGAAAAGTACAACTAATTGGTTAGTTGTCCACTATAAATTAGCAAATTGGTATAATTAAGACAAAGAAGTAATGTGAGTTAAATAATGAAAACATGATCAATGGGAAAGAAGTTAAGAGATCCAACTTCTTCGTTTCAATTCTTGTGTTTTAACCTATAACTGTGATAATTTTTAATAATGTAATGAATTATCAACATCTACTTAAGAGCAGTTGATTACAGTTGATAAACAACAAAAGTAGTTATCAATTTCTCACTCTCATTTACTAAATTCTCGATTCTCCTTGACTCTAATTCTCTTATCTCTTAATCTCAATTGAAATTCTGAAAGCTTCTGTTTTCTTGTAAACAATTCACATTGAAAAAGCTAAAATAAAAAAACTTTAAGCCTTTTTATCTTTTGAATCATGGTCTTTGGGAGAGAAGAATTAGCGTGATGGTTAACCAGTTTATATTCAAAATCGAATTCATCTGTTGAAGAGTCAGTGGCAATTAATGGATGAAGGGAAGTGTAAACTATTGCTATGCATCAACATACTCTGTTGTAATTATTCCCACTCAAGTTATCTGTTACAACGCGGAACCCGACTGAATATGGTTTCACTTAAAAGTCTCTCTTTTGCTATTTCAATGTGTATCAAATAATTAATAACGTCTAGTTACTGAATAATACAGATTTACCACTGACGGTTACATTATCCTCTTGTGTTGGTGCCGGTGCCTCCATGATTTTGTTCCTTCTTTTCCCCTTTTCTTCACATGGAATTTAATCATTTGAAACACTTGTTTCTATTATCTTAGCAACCTTAAACTTCAGTCTCTGGTTTGTCATCAGGGTGCACCTGCAACATCATAATGAAATATCCAACAACCAATATCATCTAAAGCATGTGCAGCAATGGCTATCTTAGGAATGTAAACCTTTTTAATTCTCCAGAAACAAAAGTTAAGTTCATTTTAAATCAACGAACTCAAATTGCTGACTTTTTCCGTAATATCTGTCTCGAAAGGTTTTGATCTCGACTTATCCTTTTACGTTGTTGACTCTTAGTTTACATTTAATCAACTTTCTCTTGACCTTGTTATCAGACAGCTTATACCTACCCTTCAGAAAAACAGCACATGCTGCCAAATTCACAGTGCAGGAAATAAAATTATAACTGCAATAAGGCAATTGGAAAGTTTTAATCTTGCCTGATGGTTCTTTTCTTCATTGAGAGTTTTAGATCTAAGCTTTAGCTCTCCTCTATGGGTGGTCATCTCATCCAGTATCTCAGCATCATTGCATTCTATATCCACATGCTCATCCGCACCATTTCCTTCAACCACCTGCAATCATAGTTCAGTGTAAGTTAAAAGAGTGTGGCCTGAATTGACAATCTCCAGAACTGCACCCGACAAATCTGTTTAACGCTGCACAACTCTTTATTGGGATGTAAGCTTTGTGAGTGATGGGTGGTTCTTGTACTTGCTCTGATACTGTAATATGTAATAGGAACAGAATTATCATCCAGACTGAAGTGTGGTATTAGTCATATTCTTCATAATTATCATCAAACTCACTAGACAACATTATGTGGGAGTCTGACCATGATGGATAAAGCAGGAAAGATAATTACTGACTAAATCGTAATGAGTTCCATCAAATAAGTCGCAATAAGCATAGAAATCTTTCTTTTCAAGGGAAAGAATAATGCCATACGATCCACTATTTGTTAATGAGCAAAACAGAATCGCCTGTCATATATGTTAATTTATCATTTAGCCGTTGTCAATTTATATAGTAACAAATTTCTCTAGCGACTAAGAAATATATAGCCGGTTAAGAGATCTCGTACCTTGAATGACACAGAAAGATTACGTTTGGGAGCTGGGTCAATTTCCTCGTAGTCAGCTGCATCCAACTCACGAAGATAAACTAGATGAAAAAGTCTGGGAAGAAAATGCTGCCTTATAATTACCAAGAGAAAGAGTGGGAGGGGAAACAGTATGCCAAAGATAGGTATCCATGTTATTCCGAAACAAGCGAAAAGGTACACCAGCTGGAAAGCTGTGAACTTAGCAATATGTTTGAATGGAACCCTTTCGACGAAGGAAACATGTGAATTTTCTAAAACCCTGCCAAAGAGTAATTTTAAATGAGCATTTTTTCGCAGAGAAAACTAATGTTGATCTGTTATATTGTTTTTTTTTTTAATTTTCAAAGAGTAATCACAATTTACTTGAATCGGCGGCCGGGGCTAACGAAGAGCAGCAAAATCCTTTCCCAGAATTGGCTCCCAGGAAGACTGTCTATGGCCATGTAAGCAAAGTATCCCCAGAGCACGGATGTTGGTATCTTCTTGATCAGAGGCATGGCCATTAACGAAATACCAACTAGTAATGATTGCAGAAAGTTGCTAAGTCTTTGCTCTTTAACCCGAACTGGAAGATACGTGTCAATATGTTTTCCAGGATCAAAGCTACCTTTCATGATTCCTCCATCATCCACTTTCAAAATGGAATCTTTCAATTCTTTAAGTTCTTTAGCCGCAGAAGGCTGTAAGATATGAACATAGTCACGGAAAATAGGTGAGTAAATCAGTTTAGATGATGCTTTCAGTAAAGTTTTCTCTATAATACCAAGTATTGAAGATGAATGAGATAAGCTGAGAACTTACAGGTGTAGATTTGTCCATTTTAATGAATATCGACTCCATACCACCATAAATTTCAGACGAGCTTCCATTTTGTTTTACACATTCCTTAGCACTTTTTACCATTTTCTTCCTTATCAGCTGCATATATGGGAAAGACTTTAAGGCTATCTAACAGTCATGGGCCGACAGAAAATGAACAAATTTCCCATTTAGTCTGGCGAGAACCTGTCTATTAAGAACCGCAAGACTCTTTGTGTGCATTGGAGATTGTGGAAGTACACCATTAGAGGGAGGGATTCCGAGCAATCCACATATCAAAGTCTAGATTAATGAATAATGGAAATCAAAGTTAGTAAGAAATGAGTGACGGGTACTATGAATGGTGATAACATATAAAAGATCAAGTAATACCATAAAGCCAAGTAGTAAGATGTCGTAATGATAGGCAGATGGATTCTTGAGATTGAAATCCTTCTGTTGTGCCAATTGTGAGGCCACACTATGGTCAAAAAAATAAAGACCAGCAACCATCGAAGCAGGTATGATGGCGGCAAATATGTAAGCCGGTGCTATCTTGGCCATGTCCTGAAATTTAAGGAGGTTACGGTTAGATACCGCTTATACTATCTGTTCTTCGGTAAAATGATATCAAACTTTTTAGGCATAGATTCCGTCTCCCTTTCATATCGTAAAAGTCCCATAGTTAATAAGTATGCATCTCCAGGTGGCTGCGCAGTGTTACCTTAACTACTGTCCAATGCTTCAAGGATTCTGTGTCCCATGGAAGAGGACTTTCAAGCCTTCTTGGGACTCCAGCAGGTACTCTGCTAGGTATACTAAATGACAATGTTGCCCAAGCTAATACCACTAAAGGGACACCATAATCCGCAATAAAACTGCGCAACCATCCTGCAGTAACGGGAGCAAATGAGCTCTTGCTAGAAGTAAAGTTTAAAAGGACTTGTCTTACAAGGTGCTTCACAGACCTGCTCCATATTGCCATGATCTTGCTCGTCTGCTCTTTAACGCGGTAAAAAGTAGGCCAAATGTGAAAATCACTCCCAACAGCCCGTTGGCGTATAGCCACTCAAAAGTGTACTTCTCTAGCTCTGTATTTCCGCGTACAGGAATATGGAATTCACTTACAATTCCCTATGAGCCCAAAAGTTAGGAAATTAAAGAAGCAAAACATTTCAGCGTCATCATCAGTTGCAATGTTCTAGCTACAGTTTTGCAAGGGGAAAACAGATGCTCTACCTTCACTGCTTGTTGAATGAAAAGTACAGCAATCAGCATCCCAAAAGTTTCACCTGCAACCCTTGTAAACCTACCGATAACTGTGCAAGCGTTGAATATTGCAAGTAGAAAGAGTAGGAGAGCTGTCCAGGCACAAACCCTACGAATTCAAATCAAAATTTTGAAAAAACATACTCAGATCTCTAATGGTGGAAATGTGAGAATAGGTCAAAAAGTAGTTACCATCCAGCCCAAGCCAAGTAGAGCCTTTGTCCAATGGAATCTGTTCCTTTAGCAAAATTGTACAAGTAACTATACATTATAACCGTTGGTTCTGCAACTCCAACGATTAACAATGGCTGCCCACCAAACAATGAATGTATGATGCCACATATTGCGGTGGATGCCAGTGTTTCCACAGCACTTAGGCTTCCATCTAAACGAACCAGAAAATTCTGTTAGGATGCGATTAAGTAGGACAACTAGCTAAATTTATGCCTGGGCAACGATCTATTTCATACACTCTTGAATCTGATTTTAAAAGGGAAATCATGATCTACCAGTCTCTTTGCTTAGTTGCTCCCCAAAAGCAATGACTGGCAGAGCAGAAGCAAAGAATATGTAAGTTGTTGGAGCTAATATCCTGCCATGAATGTAAATGAAATTACAATCAGCTGATAGTCATAACCACAAAATTTCAACTCTTGAGGAGAAGAGAAAAACAATAGAAGATAGTGTACCTGAAGCCCACGGTGAGTGAACTTCTCCAATCTTCTTTATAACATGCTTTTCTTCCTTTGAAATCTTCAACAATCCCTTTGAACGGGGATTTGAAAATGTTCATGTCTTGAAAGGCATAGAGAAGAGAATTGGAAGTTAAAAATACCGTGGATTTAAAAGAGTTCGGTACAGAACTGAGGTAACATACAGGCAGCATTGACAATCAAATTATGGGTCTCTTTCGTATGCTCTATTTTCAAAAAGAATTCGCGAGGCGAAATTCCACATAAATATAGATATATATATATATATATATAGAGCGAGAGAGAGAGAGAGAGAGAGAGATACAGAACAAGTTCGGATGTCCAAGTAGTGTATATAATGAGATTTTCTCCCGAGAAGCTCAAAAAAAAGAAGAAGAAGAAGGAAAGCATGTATACAATCATGCCTGACATCATATTACTGACAGGAATACGTTGATCAAGAAATAGTTGCACTGCTCAAAAAGGTAAGGAAAACAAAACGCAGTGAAGAAGGCAGATAAATTCTTATCATGTCTCACCTAGAAATCAGACGCCGATTGCGTGATCGACGTCCGTAGTAAGGTTGAAGGCACTCAAACCAGAGACGGTCGACTTTTAGAGCGAGCAGCTTTTTCCCCTCCAATGCTCTTCAAGAAAAAATGATTTATACGTTGGAACTTTGGAGGTGCAATTATAATAATGGAAGTGTACGTTCTTGTTATATATATCAGTTCCATAATCTCAACATGTCGAATTTTTTCATGGACAGACAGACAGACAGACAGACAGAAACACCTATTCGAAACGTAATAACCTTTCGAAGACCGTATCAGTTCATTTGACAACGTACGTATCCCTTGTTTTTTATTATTAGTAAAAGACAAACAAAGAGAATTACCCAACCTAGCTAACAACTTATAGTTGATATTCCTTCTGTTGTTTGACTGTTACTGACAGAACGGTTTACGAAGACCACGTCTGTCTATATGGTTTTATTGTTAATCAATAGCTTCCGTTCATCCTACGCATCAGATGCCGGCCGGAGCCTAAGAGATACAGCCTCCTCCATCTCACAACTTACCCATTCATTCATTTATTCTAGATTTTGTTGCTTTCCTTGGTTGACAAGATCAAATACCGTTGTCTCCAATTTAACAGGCGTATTTCACAAGAAGTAGAAAGGGTTGAGTTGGACTAACGGGTTTCCTAGGAATGGAATGCATATGTTGACGCTCTCCAACTCCAAGCAGTTTCCTAATTTAGTACTAATAACTCAACTTCCAAATATTTTGTAATTCCATATCTTCTTCTTCTCCTTCTCAGCAAACGTCATCCGCTCTAAGACCACAGTCCCCTGATATCTCTTTATCTAATGATTTCCCTGTGCTCTTTGCTTCTAATTTCGGGAATGGAAATCTCAATCTAATACTCACTGGGAATTCTCTACAACTGAACAACGAACTTTACTTGAAACAAAATTGTGGAAACCCCCAAACTTTTGGTAATCTTTCTTTCGCCTCCTATGGAAGTACTGAATATCAGCGCCAAAAAAGTGGCAACCTTCCCTTACAGGTTTTTTATGAAGAAAATGCTTTCCTTTCCCAAGGTTCAAGTGGAGAACATGCTTGTTAATAAGATGATTTCTTTGTAAGTTCTCCTCTGAGTTTAAAGCGGAAAAGATACTAGAAGTTAGACTTCGACACTTGACACTTTTAAGGAATGCCCCCATTCATTCAGAAGCAAACACGGGGTCTCTCTTTGGACTAAACCTACAGAACTAGCATTCCAATTTATGTAAATTCCTATAAGATCCCTATGGAATGGAACACTAGTCCTCGGAAGGCTTGAGTCATCTGGCTAGTAAACTTGACAAACCTCTGACCTTGGATGAAATAATTAATTGCTAACTTAAACTTAAATATGAGACATACGTGTTTGTGTTGAAGTTGACATTTGTAAGGAACTTCTTGAAGCCATTAGGATCTCCAAACTTGATGAACTTGGAAGTCTACTAGACGACTCCATTTTCCTTAACACGTGCAAAAGCCTTCCCCAAGAGCCTTTACAAATCTTCTCATTTATGAGCCAAGATGAAACCTAATAATTATATTACACTATCAAATTGACACCTAAATCATTTAAATACAATCTAATAATTCCTTTTTATGATCACTTAATGCAATAAGTGCTCATATCATGCTCACATGCATATTATTGTAACAAAATTCTATAAAAAATCTTCCTAAGGCTCTCTCTAGTGACAAGGATACTTCTCAAAATTCATATCTGGTTTATTATACTTAAAACAACCAAATATATGATATGTGATAGATGCATATTTGATTAAAATTATGCACTTCATATTTAATAAGTTTTTGGTTGATATTTCATAGTTTTGTTGTATATTTTGTACTTAATTTGCTCCAAATGCATTTATAGGTTACAATTGCTTTCATGGACCAAAAGGAAAAGAATTCAGATAAAATCATGACATCAAACAAAGATTTGAATCAATTAAGGAACTACATGACCGTGTATATAGATAGTGTAAGCCTTTGTAAATTTGTAAAGATTGAAGAATTTGGTTTATGGTCGCGTGGAGTTACACACTTATGTATCTTGATATAGACGGTTATGTATGTTCCTCATGTAAGTCTTTGTTCCTATATGAAATTAAAAATTTAGGTGTTTTTGAATATACGTTGTCTTTCATATGCTCACGTAAGTGATCGTGTATATCCCTGGAATCCTAATTTTTCTTATAAAAGGACATGAACGGAGGCAAATTAAGGAGAGCTATGTTTTGAAGTAGTTTTGAGATGTAAAAAACCTAAAGAGGCGATGATTCCCATTAAACGATAAGGAAAACATAAAGTTAACATTAACATATTCGATATAATACTACATCATATCCAAACTTACAAAAGGATTCAATAGAAGTGATATGTGCTTAATTGATTGTATAATTATTCTATAATACTTAGCGATTAATGATCAAAGGTACTCACTTAGGCTCATATGTAGTTTCAGGCATAATTCAGAAGCAAAGGAGTTAATGTGAGTCGAAAGCATTATATTTGGGCCTTTTTTTTTAAGATTCACACTCGCTTGTCTTTATAAAGCAAAAATTAAGAAGATTAGAGCAAATAAAGACAAGAAGATGACAAGAAAATGGAAACACAAAGTGAAGAACCAAGTTACAAAGTGTCTCATGGTTGATGGAATTATTGCATAGCCATGAGCATCATTCACAACTGTGCATGGATTGGCATGGTGTCTCACGTAACTAAGACACTACACACACCACCTTTCCATTTAACATAGCTTTTTAAAGTATAAATCAAAGGTATGTGTTACGTAGTTGTCGGAGAGAACCGAAGGAGAGAGCTAGCTATCCATTTTGCTACATTTTTCCAATAACATTTAATGTATAAAGAAGACTTATGTGAGGTTGAATGAAGACGTGAAGAGGGGACAACTGGAACAAAGGAGATAATGTAACACCTATCCCATTTTGGCATAAAAACCTAACTTTGAAATAATATAGGGAGTGGAGGTTTCGCTGAAGTGAGCAGGGCTGCACTTGGAGAATAAATGGTGTGATTCGGTTGGTGAATAAAGGAAGAATGTTGAAAATTAAAACTCACAACTATGAAAAAACATGTTAAAGATGTGAGCCTCACTTATGGCTATGATAGCCATATGCATGGATGTAAGGTAGCCCTTACACCCATGCAATGTTAAGTCACAAGTATGACACACAATCACACTCATGACAGTCCCATGCACCACTGTGACATAATACCACCTCACCCCTCATTTAGCCTAGCATTTTAGCCTCATGCCCATGCAATTTTAAGTCACAAGTGTGACACACAGTCACACCCGTGACAGTCCATACACCATAATGACACAATGCCACCTCAACCCTCTTTTAGCCTAGCATTTTAATATGTACCAAGGGTGTGGCAGCATAGAGAAAGAGATGAAAGGCTCTGGTGTTTTCGACTGGGAAAGAGTGGAGCTTTGGGAGAAGATGAGATGAAGGGGAAAACCTCTCAACCGTGAGATACCCATAAAGAGCTAGCTTCCTGACACCAGTAAAAAGGTCACATGGATGTTGATGAACCCGATTAAGTATATTTCTCATTGAGTTTGTTGTTCTCTCTCTTCTGAGGGATTGATTATATTATCTTATGTTTAATGTTTGGGTCTTGTGTGAGAATGATTGAATGCTCTATTTGTTTTTTTTAATGTAAGAAGCCATTGCTAGAATTTCAATACAATCCATAATTGTTATATTTGAGATTCATTTGTAGAGACTAATGGTTCATAATCATTAGGGATATCATAATCTAGGTTAAATGACCCAAGTTTGTGTGATTGTTGCCTTGATTAATCTATTTTCTTAATTCATAATACGATTGTCCAATTAAATCTAGAGAGCTTGTTCTAAGTTATTTGATAGTTAGGTTAATTAACGAGCATCACTAAATTAAACATGACCTAAGGAAAAACTGGCGTTAGCAGAGCTTGTTGTTAATCTACAATTAATAGTTGCTAGGAGAAGTTTGAGAATAACAATTCAATGAAATATGTTTAATTAAGGTGTAACACCCCACTGTCACATTCTTATCATTCTTCTCAGTGCTTCTAACAACTCAAACTCTTAACGAATGCTCATGCGTATGATTTATGTAAATACGACTCAGACTGGGGATCAGTTACTACTGTATTCTAAGGCATGTCTAAAATGCATTTACCTTGACAATAGTTGGAAAAACACCCATGTAAGATACTAAATCTAGGCTCTGATACCAAATAATCTAGCACCCCACTCTCACAAGACATGTACCCGACATCCTGAGTGATGTCTAAGTACGTACCCCGCAAGAGTGGCATGCTAGAATAGTCAATTAGTCAAATACTTGAAACTCAGTACAAATTTTTCAAAAATATCACATGTATACGAAAATCAATATTTAAATTTGGGGCCATACTTTTCTTGGTAACATCAAAATCACATTTATTACCACACTTTGATCAATCTCATTTGCAACACATTTCCAATTTTGAAAGTTATTACGTACAGAATTATTCAAATATACATTGTACAAAAATTAGGGAATATATAATTTCATGCAAAAATAAGAAGACGTGAACTGACCCTGACCTCTATCTCTTATTTGAATGCAGTGGCTGTACTCCCATTAGCCTAATGGGGTAACTCTTCGAAGCCTAAAAAATATTCCAAATTTTGGGTGAGTTTTGCAAACTCAGTGAATGATCATCCTCGACGGTTCACTCGATCACTTAACACATCACTTCATATTTTCACATAATTTACATCACTTCATTTAACATATAGCATCACATTCAGGGCAGTCAAATCGATCATTTCAATCATTTAAAATACACATATCACTTATAATGTAATGCACATGTAACATCCCATCCCCATATTAAAGGTTAGGACCTGAAATTTCAATGTATGTAGGCTCAAAGAGAGATTAAGGAAATGCATTTTTCTTGCTCATGCATAATGTTAGCATATATGTACGTGAATATTGAATCTTTTCACAAAAATAAGTGTACATGCATTCATTGACAACTTTCAGGTATGATTGTTTTTAAATGTGATGTTATTGAAAGTGAGAAGTAGAGGAAGTGGAAAGAGTGATATAGGTATGAGTTGAGATAAGGAAAGATTTGGAAATAAAATTGGTAGTGTTCTGAAAAATGTTCACTGAATATGCTTCAGTCTTTTAGCCATAATGTTTTCTCTAGTTGTCTAAACGAGATGATTCTTAATTTTGATTAATATAGAGATACATGGCTATATTTCGTATGAAGACATTGAATTTCAATTCTGTCTCTAAGAGTCTCAAAATTTGTCACGAAGTGAGAACTGGGTCCAATACATTGGGAGCTGAATGTAAATTTGATATTATGACTTTGGCAGAAAATATGGATTAATCTAAATAGATTTTGACAAAGTTGCCTTCTTTATAGTTGTAGATCTTTCTTTTATCTTTCCAACGGTATATAGTATGAAATTTTTGTAGATTTGAGTCGAAAGTTATGATCGTTATATGTGAAGATGCAAAAAGTGAGACGCAAGAATTAAGACACAAAAGTGAGACGCAAAAAGTGAAACGCAAAAAGTGAGGTGCAAAAAATGAAACGCAAGAAATGAGACCCAAGAAAATGAAACGCAAGAAAATGAGAGGCAAGAAATGAGACGCAAAAAATGAGACGGAAGAAAATGAGACGCAAGAAATGAAACGTAATAAAATGAGAAGCAAGAAAATGAGACGCATGAAATGAGACGTAAGAAAATGAGCCGCAAGAAATGAGACGCAAGGAAATGAGATGGAAGGAAATGAGATGCAAGAAATGAGATGCAAGAAAATGAGACGATAGAAATGAGACGATGGAAATGAGACGATAGAAATGAGACGATGAAAATGAGAAGATGAAAAATGAGACGAAAGAAAAGTGAGACGATGTAGAAGCTAGAAGATAGAATTAGTCTTTAAGGTCTTCATGAAAGTTGTAGATATTGAAGTCCTCTTTCTAATAGTAAAAAATAAAGTCAATCCAACATCTGTAGTGAGAGTTATGGCAATCGCGCCAAGGCATGTACAATATGAGTAAAGATACGAACATGTTAGATTCTTTTGACCATAACTTCTCCTATAGACCTCCAAATGACATGATTCTTGAGCCATTAGATTCGTAAGACATTGCCCTATATCTCCACCAAGAATCGTAGCCATATAAAACTGATGGAGAAAGATTTAATGAAGAGAGTGGGACAGCTACATTGAGTGTGTTCTTCAATAATATGAACTGGTGTTATCTCACTGAACATACTTTAGTATTTTGATGTTTTCGGGATCAGTAGAGGTCCAAATGAGACAATTTGTATTTTATGGTAAACTCGAAACATAGGGATACAAATTATATGAAGAAATAAAATTCTGAATCAGACTCTAAGAGTTTCAATTTTTGGATGGATGTTGAGTATAGGGTATTGTCTCGGAATACAAGCAGTCCGGAGATATTGGAGTATAACTTTCACACTACTGAACCAAATTGAATGATTTTGATGTCATTAGAAATTTAAGATAATAGAGAAGAGTCTTCTAGAAGAAAGTGTTATGTTAGAATGATCAATGGTGTTCTTGGCAAGACACTTAAGTATAAAAGACATAGGACATAAATGGAAGGGCAAATGAGAAAATTCTCAATCATTAAGGGCATAATTGGAAGAAGAAGTGTTGTCTTGTTGGGGCCTGTTTTCAGAACCCAACTCTTATACGAAAATCAAAGCGAAAGTGGGCCAAAAGCAAACGAAACATCAATCAGACCGAAAAGCGAAGGAATCGAAAGCGCGTGTGGAACCAAAAGAATCGAAAGGTTGCAATCAAACTTAAGGTCAGATCAAAAAGCGTGCGGATAGGATTTTTCAAAAACAGATCTTGAAATCATAAGGCGTGGCCGAAAACCA
>JANKYF010000224.1:27673075-27687158 GCA_029829435.1 Erythroxylum hondense | reverse complement strand
TGGCTTCAACGGTTATATTGCAGAAAATCTTGATCTTTAATTGCTGGGATACATATCTTTGAAGATCTTTATCCATAATCTTCATGTTTAATGTTTCTAGCATGTTGAAGATTATTTCCTTCTTGATTTCACCATGATTTATGTCTTGCCAATTTAAGATTGATGTAGTCTTGATGTATTTGAATCCAAATCACCTGAAATGATTTCTTAACCAATTCTATACATTCTATTATTATCAAAACACAAGTGGGATTTAATTTGTGAACCACCATTGGTCCAACAGTTACATGGGGTTCCAATGTTTATTGTATCAGATCGAGATCCACGGTTTACTTCCTAATTCTGGATGAGTTTATAGACAGTTTTAAGGACTAATTTGAATTTGAGTACTACATTTCACCCTCAGCTAGATGAATAATAGAAGCGTATGATTCAGACATTGGAGGATATGAAGAAAGGGTGTAATGAACTTTGAGGGTGAATAGTTAAATATGTACCTTTGATGGAATTTGCGAATAAAAATAATTAACACTTTAGCATCGGTATGGCACCATTTGAGGCATTATATGGTAAGTAGTGTAGGGATTTGATATGTTGAGATATATAAGGTGTTATATTGTTAGAGAGACCATAGTTGGTTCATGAGACGATGTGGAAAATAAGGGTGGTAAGACAATGCTTGAAGGTAGCTCAGGACCGGTAAAAAAATTATACTGATCAACATTGTCGGGAGCTGGAGTACAATGTTGGAGATATTGTATTTCTATGAGTATCACCTTGGAGGGAAATTATGAGGTTTGGTAGAAGAGGGAAGTTAAGTCCGAGATACATCAAGCCATATGAAATTGTACATTGTATGGGTTCGTTAGCTTATAGATTAGCTTGCCACTAGACTTATCACAGATTCATGATGTGTTCCATATGTTGATGTTAAGACGATACTGATCAGAGCCTAGCTATTTTATATCAAGGCTTAAGATCGAAGTTACAAATAATATGACTTATAAAGAGGAGCCAGGGAAGATATTGGATAGACAAATTAGAAAATTAAGAAGATGGGAGATTCCAATGGTGCAAGTTTTATGAAGCCATCATCATACTCCAAGAGAGGTGACTTTGGAGGCAGAGGGCAAAGATCGACTTCAGTAGCCTTATTTGTTTGAATCTCCAGCTACATAATTTAATTTTAAGGACATAATTCTTTTAAGGGGGAGAGTTGTAAAGCTCACAAAAAGGAAAAACAAAAAGCCTAGCCTTAATAACTAACCTAGCCCATAAAATAATTAAATAGATGGGTATAAATAGAAGCCAACAACTAGAAAATTATACACCAACGAAAAACAACTTGTCTTCATTTTCATCTCCATTTTTCTTATTGGAAGTGTGTAAATGCATTATCTTTCTCCTACATGTGAAACTTTTCTCATGTTTTCCCTCATTTTATTTGTTTTGTAGCAAATTGTGAGAAAATTATAGAGGTTAACAACTCTAAAATCTCTTAGAAAGGCATAGAGGGTGTTTGGCAAACAACTTATCAGTTGTTTTTTTTAACTTATTGACTAAAAGTTAGCTTTTTGACCATCTTAAAAAGCTATTGATGTGTTTGGTAAATGACTTATTGGTTAGCTTATTTAACCCTAATAAGCTTATTTGTAAAAGCTCCATAAGAGGAGCTTTTGGAGTTAGATGTTTGCCTAATGATAGTATTACCCTCTATTACTCTCTACTTTTGCTATGTATATTTTCAAATTTGGCTTTTTTAATCGTACAATTATGTCGTGAAGTTTGAAAGAATATAATAAATGAGTTAATAAAACTTTTAATCTTTATTTAATTTTATAATATTAGTTTACATTTAAAAATATCATAATATTAAGATTTTGAAAATAAAGGGTCACATCAAATTAATATTTTTAGTATATAACTTCTATATATCGTATTTGTGTCATACTATAATTATAACTATTTTTAATTTATTAAATAATAAAATTCATACATATTATATGAAAAATGTTGATATGATGTAGCTCGCTATATCATTCATATTAATAGAGAATTTAATGTTGGATTGTTATTATTATTATTATTATTATTATTATTATTAATTTTTGTAAAATTAGACTTAATTTTTGTAAAATTAAATATTTAAATTTAAATTCATATAAGAATATTTAACAAAATACTAAGAAATATAATATTCATGTCTTTACAATTTTTTTAAAATAATATTTTCATAAGTTATTTTACATATAACAGCTAATACTAAATAGCTAATGTTATCAAATATTAATAAACAACAGATACCACTTACTAATTAAATCAGTTAATACTAAAAGACGTACTTAATTGTTGATCTATCAACTAATGCAATACGTCGTTTGACAGGACTATTATTAGCTTTAAGGACGTCTTTTAGTCAGCATACTTTTTGGCCATTGTCGGCGTGGCCATCAACTTTCTATTTCTTTTCTCTTCTGTGGTATTTGAATATTTGATACACGTCTGAAAACAACGTGCATTGTTGTGTTGCTTTCCCGGCTAATATTAAAGAAATGAGAAAACAAGGGAACTACCTATTGGGGCAGCTTGTTTTGATTGAGTCTCTCTCTATGTCAACTTTCACGGAAGACTGGTTAATGGTTTTTGTTTACTCTCTTCTGATGTAAAGATGAGACAGTTTCATTTCATGATCTCGTTTTGAATCCTTCCCAGTTTCTTGGGTTCCTTTATCACTTGATCAAGTCAGTTTCTCTTTTTATTTCCTTTTTTGTCATAATCATGTTCTTGCCTGGTCAAGATTGCTTGTTTGTATCTTAATCTTGGATTGATCGTGAATGTTTCGTGATTTACTGTTTCTATTTTAGGCTTTGCTTCAAATGTTGATTACAAGTGGTTTTGTTTTTCAATTCTCACTCTTCCCTTCTTCGGCAGTTTTATTCTTGAGATGGTTTGCTTTTTCTTTATTCTGATGGTTTGGAGTCGACTTACTTTCCTCAGAAGTTTTCGTACTTTACTATGACTTTTATCCTTTTCAACGTTCTGTTCGTGTCTTGTGTCCCTAAAACTATTTGTTTCCTAGGGTTCCCTTTGCTTTGCATGGAGTGTTTATTGCTGTCCGGGCATACTTTTGACTAACCGCGGGTGCATCCTTATTGTCTGGATGCGTGTTTGCATTCTTGCAGGAAGATAATTTATTTGGAAATTGATTTTCCACTTCTGTTTCAGTTACTTATGATTCAAGAAATTTGGTTTTTCATGTGCCCTGAGTTCAGAATCTGTTGTAAGGTCCCTCTTATTTAAGTTAAATTTCAGGTTTCACCTGAGTTTCTCAGGCAATTTCAAACATTCTGTTTTTGTAATCTACATCCGTTTCTTCTCATCCATGTTTTGTTGACTGAAATATGGTTCTGTTAAACTGGCATAACTTTGTCTAGATGGATTCAATTTATTGATTTTGAAATTCTGTCAAATTTTTTCATATCAGGACTTTTGGTTGACCTGTATGTTGGTTTTCACCTGGCTCTCTGTTCCTTCTATAGCAAGAGACTATGCATAGCCCTCTCTGTTTCCTGAATGTTCTGTTTATTTGTTTTTTAATTTCTTCTTTTCTTTTTGGTGGCTACAGTGCTGTGTCTAGTTCTGGATTATCAAAATTTTGGAAGAATTGGAGTTTCCTTCCATCAATCAATCAGTATTTGATAAGCCACTCGACCCTGTTGGAGCATGGCCGCTGAAACGATTTCATCTGTTAAATCTTATAAAAGGACCGACAGTATTATCACAACTTTGGGATCTGTTGCTCTTGAGTGGTTACTAATTTTTATGCTGCTTACTAATGCTATATTTTCTTACTTGATCACAAAATTTGCCTGCCAGTATGAATTGCAAACTCCATGTCTACTATGTTCGAGGTTTGATCACGTATTTGGGAATAAGAAACTCAAAAATTTTTGGGATTTATTATGCAGAAGTCATAAATTAGAAATATCATCCTTAGTTTTGTGTCATGCTCACAATAAACTTGTCAATGTCCAAGGAATGTGTGACAATTGCCTCTTCTCATTTGCCACAATCAATAATTCAAAAGCTAAAACGTACAGATTATTGGTGGGAAAGCTGGGGGAGGATAGTGCCTGTGACTCAGATTGGGACCCCTTAGCTGAAGTTTCTACTCTAGGTACCATATATTGTACTTGTTGTGACGAATCATTGGTTCCAAGACATAGTGGCCAAAAGTTGTTGCAGACCATATCATTTAGTTCCAGGGCCGTTGATCTTGATGTCCTTTATTCTGATGCATTTGGTCATGATCATGACAATCTGGAAAAACGTAGTCAATCTCTTTCACACAGAACTACTCATTTAAGTTGTGGTCTTGATCCGTTACATCATGTGGCCTACACAGAGCTAAAGATGCATTCTGATATGGAATCTGAAGCTCAGTTTTCGGATCATGATGGGTCAATTGTTGAAAACAATCTTAAAGAAGATGTTGAAGTTGAATATCTGCAGAGAGAACATCGCATTTTCACCCTGCCAGATGATCTGTCCTCAGAAAAACTGATAGATTCAGTTTTTGCACCTGATTTGTCAACTTCAGTTTCTAAGTCACACACACATGTCCTGGAATCCAAAGGTGTAACATTTGAATGGCATAAAGCAAATGAAGAGCACGTATTGCAAGAAATTAATTGGCAACCAGCTGGCTGCAAAACTGAGTGCCATACCATTCATGAGGATAAAAAAATTAATGACATTTCTGCTTCAACGGTAACAAAAGAAAGTTGTATTGAAGCATCAAATCACAACATTTTTATTTGCCTTGGTGATATTCCCCCATCTTCAAATTCTGGTGAAACTCTTGCGGAAGATTCTGTAGAGGGTAAGTTTAATTTCATAGATGATGTCCCCCCACCAACAAAGTTACAGAAACTCCCATCAAAGTGTCATCTTTCAAATTAGTAATACATTCGAAAACTAACAAATGCACAAGAATTAGTGCTTGAAAGATATATGCCTAATGACTAATGCTGGTACGACTTATTTGTACCACTGGCTAGGCTTCTAATGCTTCTAAGTTAGCGTAGCTTGTTTATGTCCTTTTGTGTTTTATTTTACAGGTTTTTTGAGAAATGAAGAGACTTGGGAGACTTGTGTAACTGACAGTGATGGAATCTGCAACATTCAAAATGTGCCCGCTACACCAACCAAAGCGGATTCAGAAGTAAACCCTGTTCCAGGTGATAGTGTTGAAGTTCCTAATTTGTTGGATCTCAGTGATGCTTATAAACTTGCTGTTGGGAATAAGGGAAGACAGCTGTCTGGTTTACTGGCAGAACAATGGAATGATAAGGAGTCTTTAAGAATTGGTGAAGGTTTGAAGCTCTTGATTTCACAGTTATCTGCTGCGAGAGAGCATTCAATAAATGATGCAAGTCCTAGACCATCAATGAGCCCAAATATCTCTTTGAATAGCAGTGAATTAAAGATTTATGATGCTACTATTTCCATGGGAATGAATGTACATCAACAGAGAATTTCACTGGACCGAAATGAGTCTGGATTATCTCTGGATGGAAGTATTGTCAGTGAAATTGAAGGTGAAAGCATGACTGATCGATTAAGACGGCAGGTTGATCATGATAAGATATTGTTAGGTGTTTTATACAAAGAACTAGAGGAAGAGAGAAATGCATCTGCAATTGCTGCAAATCAAGCATTGGCCATGATTACAAGACTGCAAGAGGAGAGGGCAACACTCCACATGGAAGCCTTGCAGTGCATAAGAATGATGGAAGAGCAAGCTGAGTATGATGAGGAAGCATTGGCAAAAGCAAATGACCTTCTTGCCCAGAGAGATAAAGAGCTTCAAGATCTGGAAGCAGAAATTGAATTCTATAGGAATAAATTCCAAGATGATTCAGTGTTGGAGGGTACAATGATGCCAGCTTCTAATGTGATAACTTCTGATATTGGACCTGCTGAAATTAGTCGAATTATGTACATAGAACAAATTTCTGAAAAATCTGATGTACTCCATAAAGTTGAAGGGCCAAATGCACTGTTTGGGGATAAGATTATGGGTACTGGAGACAATTTTTCGATAGTTTTTGAAGATGAAAAATTGTATATTTTACGAAATTTGAAGAAATTGGAGATGAAGCTTTATCTTTTTTCAACTAGTGGGCTGCAAAAAGACTTGACCAATGGACAATATTCCAGAAATGAAGACAGATTAAAGCAGCCTAATAGCAAATTGTCAATGGATCCCAGCAAAGCAAACAAATCTGGTCAAGGACATTCCCCTGCTGGATTAGAATCCAGCTGTAAAGAGAATATTGAAATTTCTTGTGGAGCACAAAGTTTTTCAGTGTCCCATGCAGGAGCTTGGCTAGATTCTCTTTCAAATGAGGTTGCTGACCTGAATGAGAGGTTAGGAACACTTGAGGCAGACAGGAGTTTTCTCCAGCAAACAATTAACTCGATGAGAAGTGGAGAAGAGGGACTTCGATTAATTCAGGAGGTAGCTTCTAGTCTGAAAGAACTAAGAAGGATGGGAATAAGAAGAAGGGAGCAAAAGGTTGCTTGAGGCCCTTACAAGCCAACATAAAAGTGAGAGGTAATTTCTGTCATCTAGTTAGGCAAGCAGATACTCCGTTTTACTTTCGGTGAACCTTATGCGCTGCATTAAACATAAGACTTCCATTTCTGTTCTTGTGCAAGAGATGGTCAATTATTATCTATGCAATTGAGTTTCTACTGTTTTCTTTTGGAAACTCTGTCTTGACATCCATACATCTACTGGAATTCCTTCGTAGAGATGGTGTTCCCCATAAAGTCTTGATCTTGATGATGTTTTTAATACACTGCTTCTACATTCTACTCCTTGCACTTACCGTGCTTTAATTCAGCAGATGCATGCAAGAGAAGCCATTGACTCTCCTGGAAACAGAGATTATGGGCATGCAGTGAGAACATTGCAATGAAGATCAGCAGCCAAATGACTAGCTTGTTTTCTCCATAGGGTATGATGATATCTGAAAACGTACTGTCTTTTGTCCTTTGCATAATTTTTGTTTTTAGTTGTGATTATTCAATAGAATAGTTAAGTTCTTTTCTTTTGAGTTTTTCCCCTGTAAAATTCAACCTTGTTTTGCTAACTATAAGATCGAATTCTCAGTTTGTCAATACAATTTTTGTTTTCATTTGTTGAATTCTTTTCTGCCTTTAAATAATGTTAGGGATGCTTAAACTTTCATAAACTGTAGCTTACTAATTCACCTGTCCCAATGAACTTAGGCACGTAAAAAGGAAGATATTCTATTATAAACTAACAAATGTGCTCACACATCCAGAAAATTTCACAGTTCTTTGAAAAGCTTTTAAGTAATTGTAACATTAATCTTTTTAACTTAATCGGGATCAGAATATTACTTGTCGTGTATTAGGAAAGAAGGATCGTATCTAATCAAATATACCGTGTAACACACGTTAAACATTGAAATTGTCACATTAGAAGTTTAAAACTATACCATCACCATGTAATCACAATTTTGTTGTAGTTTTATAAAATCACTCTTAAATTAAGTTGTCGATTCTAATTTCTATTACATTTTCATTAATTTTGGAATCAAAATTTAGCAACATTCGGTGATTACTCATCTCCCTTCTTTACTTTCCTAGCTCCTAGCTCTTAACAGCTTTTATTTTAAGCAAACCTGGTCCATTCTTTTTAGGGGTCCTTCCCCCTGTGTTGCTCTTCAAATTGTTCTCTTTTTTTTGAAAATTAAAAAATGGTATTAATCAAGGCAAGAATCTAACAATACAATTTTCATACTAAGAAGCAACTCTACCAAAAAAAATGAAATAGTAAGCTGATCTTTCAAAGCTTAGTAGAGTACTTAATTAAGTTATAGAAGCCAATTAGTTAAGATTGTGGTAAGGAGTTTTAGTGCAGCTTCTCTAATTAGAATTGTTTCCCTGACAAAGTGAAATACTTCAAGCTAAAAAACTTGTTAATTTATGGAAAATTTTTGTATATCCTAGAATTCCACTCACGTCAAGTCTAACAAACTAGGTTAGACCAAGCTACTAGAAGTACAAGTCTGTTATTCTTCCTCATGCCTAAGGGATTCATAATCCATTGAATAATAGTTCTCTGTTTAGTTGGAGGGACAGGAGCTTGACATCTTGCCAAGATGTCATTCCAAACTGAACTAGTGAAAGGGCATTCAAATAATAGGCGACTTACGGATTTAACACCAACATTGCAAAATTTGCAAGAGGGGCTCACGGAGTTAAGATCAACGATGCAATTCCATCTAAGGTAGATAACCTTTCTAGAATAGTTAGCCACAATACAAAAGATATCTTAGGGGAAATAGTTTTTTCCATACCAATTTACACAAAGGAACCTTGGTTCTTGATGGCCCGTCTGTAGGATTTATTGGAATAGGTCCCAGAGGAGTTAACTGTCCAAACTACCTTATCCTTATTATTATGGATAGGATGGTAAGCAAGAGTTCAGCTGGGAATAGAGAGTATGAATCTTCCTATTTTGATCCACTCACCTAAATTGATTAAGGAACTGAATTTTACATCTTCAGAAAAAAAAAACAATTTCAATGCATTGTAGTTAAGAAGTTGGTCTAGGCGACCCAAGGGACTCCAACTATCAAACCAGAGAGAGGACGTAGATCTGTTACCAATCTCATTCTTGATGTATGATTGAATAGAGGATTTGAGTTTCACTATTTGTAGCAAGGACCAGGAAGCATCAACCCTTATTTTGGCACTCTAAATGATTCTACCCCTCAAAGAGAGGCCATTAACCCATTTGACCCACATTGACCTTTTTTCTGTGACAATTTTCTGTAAGTACTTTGCTAGTAAAGCTATGTAGGGAGATCATCCTAAGACACCCTCCTTCTTAGGAAACTACATTATGGACTAACTAACCTTAGAGAAAGTCTTTGTAGATATGTTCTCTATCCAAAGGAAGTTCCTCATCATCTTTACAAAGTTATTTAGGAGCTTTTTTGGAAGAAGAAAGTGAGCAACTGAGTATGAAACCAAGTTAGACAATATTGAAGAAATAAGTTGAAATCTTCCTGAGAAAGAAAGAGCTTTGTAGTTCTAGCTCCTTATTTTGGCTCTCACCCTATCAAACAACACTTGACAATCTTCATAGGTAAGCTTCCTAGAAGTGATTGGTAGCCCAAGATATCTCATAGGAAGGGAAGCATATAGGAAACTCATGAATTTTAGGATATCATTCCTCAAGGAATCACAGACTTTGGAAAGAATAAGTGAGCACATTTCCTTATTAATTCTTAGGCCACATACTTTGCTAAATTAGTCCAAATATTTCATCAAGCATTGTATAGAAGTCTTATTTCCTTGGCATAAAAGTATAAAATCATTTGCAAAAGAAAGATGAGTAATTTGCTGTTGAGAACATTTTTATGGAATCCAAATCCATTTTCCAAAGTGGTCTTTTTAAAAACTAAGTTATGGAGGGAATAGGTAGCAGAAATACTTCCCACATAGGCCACAAGGAAAGCAACAATTCCAACCTAGACCTAAAGCCTCTTCTTCTAACTCAGGTACATCTTTGGATGATACGGTTAGATCTTTTATCTTGAAATTGAGATCTTTTATCTTGAAATTTAGAAGGATGTAAAATACTTTTAGCTAAAGGCAAGATCTCAATTTCAAGATAAAAGATCTATTATGCAAATTTTGGAGAGTCAGATGGATCAGATGATTCCCCCTTTTTTTTCTAACAGGTTGAAAATTTTGACAAAGGACAAAAATGATAAGGAAATATTTGAGACTTTTCAAAAGGTAGACGTAAATATACTTTTGCTAAATGCAATCAAACAAGTGCCATGATATACAAAATTCCTAAAGGAATTAAGTACCCATATGAGAAAGATAAGAGGTGATAAGAAGGTCATGGTATGTGAGAATGTTTATACAGTCTTCAAAAAGAAAATATCTCCGAAATACAGGGATCCATGTATGCTTACCATTCCCTGTAAGATTGGTAGCATTGTAATTAAAAGAGCTATGATTAATTTAGCAGCATTATTCAATGTTATGCCTCATTCTATTGTATGCTTCTTTAATCTTGGGCTATTTAAAAGAGACTAGTATTATCATACAATTAGCATATCGTACTAATGCTTACCCAGATGGAGCAATTAAAGATGTTTTGATGCAGGTGAGTAAGCTTATGTTTCCTCCAGATTTGTGGTGGATATGAATGATGAAACCTCATATGATCCCATCTTTATCCTATTAGGAAAATAGTTTCTTAACATGACCTAAACTAAGATAGATGTTTGTGAGAAGCATCCCACAATGGAATTTGATGAAGAATGATGTCATGAAACATCCCCAAGATGATTATTATATTTTCTCTATTAATGTGATTGATCCTTTAGTGTATGAAATGTTTAAGTTAAATTACAATATCAATTAGAATTAGTTTTCGTTGAGCAACTGGAGTTGGAAACCATTGATGATGTTGAGTTGAGAGAGGCGCTAAAGGTATGAATTTGCTTTAATGCAGTTACTTGAATCTTACCAGAGGCTATTACCTTCTGATATGTAGGTATTTTATGTGGACCTAAAACCACTACCCGTCTACTTAAAGTATGCATATCTAGGAGATAATCAAATTCTTCTGGTTATTAGGTCTGCATTTTTAACTTTTAATCAGGAAGCTAAATTGGTTTATGTATTAAGAAAGCATAAGAAGGGAATTGGATGAACAATTGTAGATATTCAATTAACAACCCTTCTATATGTATGCATCACATTTTACATGAGGAGGATGACAAGTTCTAGTAGACAAGCACAATATGGGTTAAATCCTCCAATAATGAAAATTTTTAAGAAGGAAGTACTGAAGCTTCTCGATACTGGAGTCATTTATCCTATCACTAATGTAAATGGGTAAGTCGAATATAGGTAATTATAAAGAAATCTAGAATCACAATGGTGACTAATCAAAAGGGTAAGTTGGTTCCCACATGTATGCAAACCAGGTGGCGAGTATGAATTGATTATAGAAAGTTGAATGTTGCAACTCGTTAAGACCGTTTCTCCTTCCATTTATGCTTGAAAGACTAGTTGTATATGAATATTACTATTGTTTATATGGATTAATAGGTTATCTTTAGATCCTATTGCACCAAAAGACCAAGAAAAGACAATCTTCACATGCCCATTTAGTATATATGCTTATCAAAAGATGTTGTTTAGTTTCTGCAATACGCCCACCACTTTCCAAACATACATGGCAAGAATTTCTCTAACTACGTTGAGAAGAGAATAGAGGTATTTATGGATGATTTTAGTCTTTACAGTTCTTATTTTGATGATTTCTTAGAGAATCTTGCATTCATTTTAGAAAGATGTATTGAAACTAACTTTTACTTAATTGGAAAAACTGCTATTTTATAATTGATCAAGGTATAGTTCTATTGTAGCTTCTAGGGGTATAGAGGTGGAAAAGTCTAAGATTGATCTCATTTCTTCTTTTCCATATCCTTTAAACGTGTAGGACATTTGTTCTTTTTTAGCTATGCAAGCTTCTACCATAGGTTTATATGCATAATTCAAGTGAGTGGGTAGTGGTTTCAGCTCCACATTAGGTAGCTACACATAAAAAGGTAATAGACTCTAGTAAGATTCAGAAAACTATATGGAAGCAAGTTCACACATTGTAGGACAAGTTTTAAAGAATATAAGATAGTTACCTTCTTAATTAGCCCCTTTCCTAACTCAATATCATCAATGGATTCTAACTCTAGATGCTCAGTCAAAACAAATTCTAATTAATCTCTACACTTTAACTCAGACAATTCTTACACTAAGGGATCAATCATATCAATAGAGAAAACTTAATGATCATCTTGAGGATATTTCATGGAAAAAATATTCAAATGAATTACTTCCCCATCAAACTCCATTATAAGTTTGTCATCACAAACATCCATCTTAGTATGTGTTATGTTAAGAAACAATATCCCTCATAAGATAGGATGGGATGATATGAGATTTCAACATTTGTATCCACCACATAAAAATCTACAGGAAACACCAACTTAGTCACCTACTCCAAAACATCCTCAACCACTCTATTAAGTTAAATCATTAGTTCAATTAGATAATTGTATGATAACACTTCTCTCTTGTAAAGGGCTCAAATTTAAAGAATCAAAGATAGAGCGAGGCATAACGTTGATTAATGCTCCAAAATCTATCATATATCTCTTAATTATAGTGTTACCAATCTTATATGGAATGGTAAACATATATGGATTCCCGAATTTTAGAGGTATTTTCTCTCTAAAGATCGTGAAAACATTCTTACCCACTCTAACCTTCTTACACCTCTCAGCTTTCTCCTATGGGTTCATAATTCCGTAAGGTATTTTACATACCTGGGTAGTTGTTTGATTGCTTTCAGCAAAGGTATTTTAACCTTTATCTTTTGATAAGTCTCTAGTATTTCCTAGTTTGATTTTCCAACCTTCTTGAAAAATGTGAAGGGTTAGTATTAACCATAGTAGGACATTCAGAATTTACCTTTAAGCTAAATAAGGGATTTCATTCTTCTTCTAACTCCTTCTCAATCTCATCTTTGTTTGTCATCCTTTGCAGGTTCCTTTTAGGATCTAACGCTCCCTACATTCCTTAAGGTCACCACATTAACATTATTAGGATTTACCTATGGTTAAGATTGTAACTTCTATATGCTTTGTGATTCTAAGTGGTTGATAGCCACCACCATCTGATCCATCTAACTTTCCAAATTTTGGATGCTAGACTTTTTATCTTGAAATTGGGATTGTCTCTTGTTGAAATTTTTTTACATCTTGTTAGAATTACAGAGTATTAGTAGCAAGAGACTTAACTATATCTTCCAAAATTATACCTCAGTTGAAAGAAGAGGCTTGGGATCTAGGTTGGAATTGTTACGTTCCTTATTGCCTATGTGGGAAGTAGTTATGCTACCTATTCCCTCCATAAATCAAGGTTGGGTGATCTTTCCGACCTGGGTTATAGGTTTCAAAATATGGATTGCATTAATGGGAAAATTTCCCCTTATAACACTAACATACTCCATTTTTCCTTGTTACAGTGTTAGACACCCATCTGTTTGATGGTTCATATTTGCACATATAACCAAAGCTTTCGCTTGTGCTTACCTAACAACAATTTGTCTAACAAAATATTTTATTTCATCTAAATGATGTTTTATATATGAACTATTTACCTTATTTACTTACAAATATTGTTACGGATGCCAAATTTATTAGTTTTCAAACCATGCGCTTGATTAAAGTTCTAACCTTAACTAGAGTCTTTTTATATAGTGCTCCACCATTTGCTATATCTACCAAGCTCTTATCCATAGGCAATAACCATTCGTAAAACTATTGAATGAGGAGTTGTTCCATGATATTATAATGAGGGCAGCTTGCACACAACTTTTTAAAGCATTCCCAATACTCATAAAAGGATTCTCTATTATGTTATTATCCCACAAATCTCTTTCGTTATACTAGCTGTCTTTGACGCTATAAACTACTTTTCTAAAAAAACCTCTTCATTTTGATCCATGTGCTCACACTCCCTATGAGCAAATTACAAAACATGTTTTTTGTTGCATCCTTTAATTGAAAATGGAAAAGCCCTCATTATAATGTACTCGTCTGTCACCCCTAAAGGTTTCATAATAAGACAAGTCACATTGAGCTCCTTAAAATGCTTGTGATCATCTTCACTTGTAAGACCATGAAAGTCAGGCAAAAGGTGGATTAAGTTAGACTTAAATTTAAAAGTAACATGTTCAGTAAAAATTGGAAAGGTAATGCATTAACTTTGAGTCAAATCTGGTGTAAACATCTCTCTTAGAGTTCTTGAATTGACCATGGCTTCTTTAAATTTAAATCTCTAATATATTCCTGGTGTTGTTCTAATTTCCCTTCACAAACTTCATTTAGTTTCCTTTCTATCTTGGGATTAAATTGTACAATGTTTTGATGAGGAGATCTTGTTGAAATAT
>JANKYF010000224.1:27179337-27201607 GCA_029829435.1 Erythroxylum hondense | reverse complement strand
TTTTAGTACATGAATTTTAATAATTATTCATGTATCACAAGAATTTCATACCTACAGATAATGTTTTACTTAATTGCAATTCGCAAACATGTCATAATACACTAATTAATATCCAAAGCACGTCATAAATGTATAATAAATAGTCATAAGTATATAATATATCAATATGAGTACATATATCTAACCTAATCGAATGTTATATGTAGAACATAAAAGTTCCAAGAGCTTTTTTTGTTGTTCAAATTCAATTCTTTGTTGTTCGACTTTGGGAGATATTCGATCCTTCATTTGTTCAACTTTTCTTTTCAATTCATCGACTTATGACTATAACTCTTGATTAACCTTCCTTGACTCCTCTAGTTCATCTCGAAGTCTCTTTTTGATCGAAGTCTTCCCTTGTGGTTGAGGCCCAACTCCTATGCCAACAATGTAACCTGATCTAGTGCCCGAGACTTTGTCGCACACTTCATCCTTTGTCATCGGATGACCTTGTTCTATTGAATCTGCCAATTTCTTACACATTAATTCCTGAAAAATTAAGAATTAATTATATACAGAGTCTCATTTAAGAAATATTTTTAAATGAACTATGTACTTACCCATTTTTCTCTGCATTCGGTAGTTGTCTATTGACTTTTACTTTCATCGTAATGAGTGTGATACCATAGCTTCATCCGATCACACTCTTCTCTATCTTTGTCACTCTGTTGTATAGAAATATATTACTACTAATATTTATTATAAATTTTGAAGTGTCAATCAAAGTAAAATATAATTAAAAAGATAATAACGCACAATTTCATGCCGTATCGCTACAAAAGCCTTGGAGCCGGAGTGTGGTCGACATTTGACCTAACTCCAACCAATTTGGTTTTGTCACTTGCTATGATTTTTGAAAGTTATTCATCTTTGCCTATGATTATATATTCTTAGAACCATATGAGAATTGAGTAAATGTTTTTAGGTCTTTGAGCTTAATTTTGATGTTTTGCCCAAGGACAGACAAAAGCTAAGAGTGAGAAAATTGATATGTGCTTAACTGATTATGAATTTATTCGATAACACTTACTGATTAATGACATGAAATTGCTTAAGATACCTACTTTAACTCATAAGTGATTTTAGGCACAATTCGGAAGCAAAGAATTTAAAGTGAGTCAAATGCATAATATTTGGGCCATTTTTTGAAGATTAATTTTTACTTGTCTTCATGGAGTAAGAATGATAAATATTGGAGTAAGTAAAGACAAGAAAATTAAGATGATGAAGCAATATAACTCACGACTACTGTGCATGGAAATTGTTTTTGCATGCAGTAATGTGAATTTAATAAAGTGAATTTAATGGAAAGCATCTTGGAATTATGGTAAAACAAAGATGGCAGCCAATTGGAGGACAAGCAAAAAATGGAGAAAAACATAACAGCTAGACCTTGGGACAACCCATGCACGTGAAATTAATGGATGGTTGGATGGAGCAAAACGACAATGCAAGAGGAAGAAAATGCCAGCACACAACAAACCATGCGAAGACCAAAAATGCACAGCAATGTCCAAAAATTGATAGGTGCTTAATTGATTATGAATTTATTTCATAACACTTTGTGATTAATGACATAAAATTGCTTAAGATACTTACTTTGACTCATATGTGATTATAGGCACAATTCGAAAGCAAATAAGTTATAGTGAGTCAAAAGCATAATATTTAGGTCATTTTTCGAAGATTAATTTTTACTTGTCTTTATGGAATAAGAATGAGAAATATTAGAGAAAGTAAAGAAAATAAAATTAAAAAGATGAAGCAATATAGCTCATGATTGTTGTGCATGGAATTTGGATGCAGTAACGTGAATTTAATAGAGTGAATTTAATGGAAAGTACCTTGGAATTATTAAAAACAAAGATGGAAGCTAGTAGGAGGACAAGTAACAAATGGAGCAAAATGTAGCAGCTGGACCAACTTTTGCAAACAATGTAGTAGATGGGACAGCCCATGCATGTGAAATTACAAAATGGCTAGGAGGAGCAAAACGTTAATGCAAGATAAAGAAAATGCCAGCACAAAGTAAACTATGCTAAGACTAAAAACGCACAATGACATCCTAAAAGAAAATGTTGTAGCTCTCTCTTCCTCTCTTCTCTTAGCTGCTACTATTCTCTTTACCCTGTTTATTTTTGGTCCACCTTTATTGTTCACATTACTCGTTACTGTGCGTTTTTGTTAAAACGCATCTGCACTGCATATTTAACGTCTATATTTCAAACGACTGCGTTTCACCTTTTACCTTATCCTCCTGCACTACGTTTTGGTTAATGCCTCTAGCTACTATTTTATCATTTCTATTCAACGTGTTGAGTGCATGAAGCACACACATGTTGCTTACATGTTAGCCCAACTTTGTTGTATTCTTCTGTTGATGTTTTTTTCTCACTGTGCTACTGTTTTCTGCTCCTTGTCTCCCAATTGGTGCCTTGAGGTTGTGGTCTTTTTCTTCTGCCCTATCCCACTCTATTGTTCCTCTTTTTACCATGAATGACTATTTTTGTGTTAAACACAAACCATTGCATGCGTTTGCTGGCTTTGTCTTGACTCTCCTTACGCTACTGCCCCTCCTATTCTCATTTTCTATTTAATTCTTAGACCACATTACTGTTCACTTACCTTGTACTATATTTGATGTCACAAATTAATATTTGGTTCAATTTACTATTCATGCTTTGTTCACGCCTCACTTGTTGGACACCCTACCCTCACAAGACATGTTTCCGAGTTCTTAAATGACATTTAAACACGCATCTTATAAAGGTGGCGTGCTCACACCAGTCAGTCACTAAAATCAAACTCATTCTTTCAACTTCAGAATAGATTTTAGAAATCTTTGGATTAGAATTTCAAAATGACTTCTATAAAAAATTGTAGCTTAATGTCTCTAGTTTATTTTGAATAAAGAATCACCTCATTCAGAGCTCTACAAATCAAAATATCATTAAAATACAGAAGTATGTTTAGTATAATATCCAATTCATACTCTTCAGAAATGTTTTGGTACAAAAGGCATAATTTTCTCTAGACATGTTGGATTAAGGTCACTCCAGGATGGTTTTCAAGAGTACTTCAAGATCTACAACTTCCATGAAGACCCTGAAGAGAGATTTTCCTTTAAAAAGTGTCAAAATCATAAATTAAAAATCCTTTAGGAAAAAGTGTTCACTGAGGTGAAAAACAATACCTTTCGAGAAAAATTCGTTGCGGCCAACTTTTGGCTTCACTGTGGTGAAACTACCTTCTAGAAAAGTTCACCGATGGCGAACTCTGAAAATTAGATAGAAAATCTGTCAAGGATAGTTTTGCAGACTCCCAATACCCATCATCATGTAATTACCATAACTTTCTCATTAGAAGTCCAAAAATTACAAACTATATACCATTGGAAAGCTAAGAGGATAAGCTACAACTTCTATGATTCAATTTTGTCTAAATTTGCCTGGATCAAGACTATTTTCCCCTTGAAGTTAGAACACACTTTTTACCCTTATAAAAAACTTAAAAAAATGTAATATACAAACTTTGAGAAATCATGAGCAAGACACAATCATTTTTCATTAACATCATAAGATGAGAGTTTTAGAAAGATTTAATGGGCATTTCAATCCACAATACGTCATAATCTAAAAATACATAGTTTACATGAAGTAGAATTGCTCAAAATGAGACTAAAGCCTTGTTTTGCAAAAACTAGCTTAAAATACAAAATAAGCAGAACTCAGAGCAATGCCTTTATACTCAATCACTCGATCTCTTACTCATCACCTAAAGATGGGGAGGAATGGGGGTGAACTTAAAGCTCATGGGTAACAGTTTTATAATCGATAACAAGCAAAAACCATTGAACTATTCATTTCCTTTGTAAAAATTCACATTGAATTATAAAGCACATGTTTTCCAGATTCTCATTTATCAAACAATTCATAAGCAACATAAATCACGCATTCATCAAACTTGTCAACACATAAGCATATCAAAATAGTTTGGGTGGATCCAAAACAGAACGTACTACACTTTTCCATATAATGGTCCTATATAGTCGTGAATAGAACGTACTATCGCAATCTCACTTAATGGTCTTTCGTAGTCGTGAACTTAGGGGAGTCCATGAAGGAGCTCCATGCCATTAAGAGGCAGGCGGGAGAAGCCTTTTATCAAAGTGCACTTGACTTAACTTAGGGGGCCACTATAAACCTACATAATCATGCATTTCACATTTTGTAAACATATTGCTCAAAATAGCACAATGCCAAAACTTGATTCATAACCATAATTTCTTTTCAAAAATTATTTTCATATTCTTTCCAAAATCATTTCCATCATTCATTTCATAAATCAATTACACAATTCATATACAAATATGTAATACGTTCTTAAAGCATTTAAAAAGGCAATAAATGCATGTGAATAAAGTAGTTGTAAATTATTTATTTCTATTTCTTAAAAGGAACATTTATAGCTTATTACTTAATTATAACAATATAACCCACCTTAAATTCTTTGCTTATAACTTGCTCAAATGTACCTCTCCTCTTACTCCCCTTATCTTTCTTGATTCCCTTTTCATAGGCAAAATCCCAAATTCAATAAGGTTGCAAAATTGAAAACCCACAAAGCATATTCAATAAAGTTTATCCTAGAATACATAAACTCATGCATTTACTAAACTCCATGGACTAAAACCTTTCCAAAAATCCAAAGAATTCAAAATGTACTTACCTTGAATCTTCACCAAATAATGAGTTTCTTGGCTCAAAAGAAAGCTCTTTTCTTCCTCTACCTTTTTCTCTTCTTGAAAAATTTCAAAATCTCTCTTGAAGGGTAAGAAAAATTGAAACCTAGTTGATTTTCTCTTCTTTCCCCTCAAACCACCGAAACTCTCTTCCTCTCCCTTTCTCATTCACGTTTTTGTCTTCTTCAATTGCATGACACCCTTGTTTCTTCCCTTAATACCCTTAATGAGTGTGAAATGTTCCTTTTACCCTTTCCTTTATACCTTATGTCTTTTAACCTTAAGTGATCTTCCAAAAATGCCCTTCAACATTCTCACTGCTTTAATACATCTAAACCATATAATAAAATCCTACTAGCATTAACATAATAATTAAACTCCAAAACTTAACCTATCAAAACCTCATAATTTATTTAAATCATACTTAATTAAAGAAGAATTTTTGGGGCCAACATTTCTTCCCCTCTTAAAAGAATTTCGTCCTCAAAATTCTTGCCTGAGTCATTGAAGAGGTGTGATATACTTCTCCTTTATGGCTTCCAAGGGCTCCCACGTGGCCTCTTCCACAGAATGGTTTCTTCATAGGACTTTGACTAATTAAACTGTCTTGTTCCTGAGGACCATTTCCTTAGTGTCCAAAATCTCCACTAGAGTTTTCTCACATGTCAGATCATCTTTTAACTGAACCTCAGTGGTCTGAATGATGTGAGAGGGATATGATCTATGCCTCCTTAATATGGAAACATGAAAGACATCATGTATCCGTGACAATTCTAGTGACAGCGCCAACGTATAGGCTCCAATTCTCTCAAGAATCTCATAAGGACTCACATATCTTAGGCTCAACTTACCTTTCTTGCTAAACCTCATGACTCCTTTTCAAGGAGATGTCTTAAAGAAGACTTTCTCACCAACTTTATATTCCATCTCCTTACAGTGCGCATCAGTATAGCTTTTCATTCTATCTTGAGCTGCTTTAAGCCCGTGCTTAACTAGATTGACCTTGTCAACTATCATCTAGGGTAACTCTGGTCCTACTGATCTCTTTTCTCCTTCTTCATCCCAGCATATAGGAGTTCTACATCTCCTCCCATACAAGGCAAGAGAGGCCGCAGTTGCAAGCTCCAAGGAGAGCAAAAATAGTGGGAACCAGACCAGTCACTGAGGTGGGCAATTCTATAACAACGAGGAAGGTTATTTATCCAGGAAGACTAATGGGTTAAGCACAGGCCAGGGTGTTTGCCATGACCAGAGAGGAAGCTACAGCCGCACCTGAAGTTGTCACGGGTATGGCTTAATTATTTAATTCTGAAGTATATGTCTTGATTGATTCTAGCTCCACACATTCATTTGTTTCTACAAGCATGATTTTACATAATGTGAATTTGGTACCATTGGATAGTCCTTTGAATGTTAGCACTCCTTTAAGGAGGAAGGTGATAATAAGTCAAGTATATAGAGATTGTGAATTGGTTATTAAAGGTGCTAGACTGGTAGTAGACTTATTGCCTCTAGAGCTGAAGGGTCTAGATGTTATACTAGGTATGGATGCCATAGAGAAATATTATGCAAAGTTAGATTGTAGTCTCAAAGAGTTAGAGTTTGACTTTGGCAATATAGAGAAGGTGACTTTTAAAGGAGTCAAAAGAATGCCATCACCTAGAATGATTTCATCTTTGTTAGTTGACAGGATGATGAAAATAGGGTATGAAGCCTTTTCAGCACACGTCATAGATACCGATATGAATAAAGGGAAGTTAGAAGATGTTCTGAATGTGGGGGATTTTCCAAACGTGTTTTCGGAGGACTTATCTGGTTTTCCACCAGTGAGTAAAATTAAGTTTGCCATCAACTTAATTCCCGGTACTGTACCTATTTCTATACCACTATATAGAATGGCTCTAGCTGAGCTAAAGGAGTTTAAGGAACAGTTGGAAGAGCTGTTAGAGAAGGGGTATATAAGGCCAAGTTCGTTGCCATAGGGAGCACCTATTCTATTTGTTAAGAAGAAGGATAGGACATGGCATATGTGTATTGATTATCAAAGACTCAATAAGGTGACCATTAAGAACAAGTATCCTCTCCCATGAGTAGATGATTTATTTAACCAGTTGCAAGGGGCACGTTTCTTTTCTAAAATCAATCTCAGGTCAGGCTATCATTAGCTTAGAATCAGAGAGTCTAATGTAAACAAGATAACCTTTAAGTCTCGTTATAGGCATTATGAGTTCCTAGTCATGCCATTTGGATTGACCAATGCTCCAACTAGATTCATGGATCTTATGAATAGGGTCTTCAGGGAGTATCTGGATCAGTTTGTCATAGTGTTTATCGATGACATTTTGGTTTATTCTAGGAGCAAAGAAGAACATAAGGAACATCTCATAATAGTGTTGCAAACATTGAAGGAAAAGGAGTTTTATGCTAAGTTCAGCAAGTTTGAGTTTTGGCTTTATGAGGTGATCTTCCTTGGACATGTGATTTCAAAGGATGGGGTACATATTGATCCGAGGAAAATTAAAGCAGTGGTGAATTGGTATGCACCAAAGACAGTGGCAGAAGTGATGAGTTTTCTAGATTTGGCAGGTTATTATAGGAAGTTCATTGAAGGATTCTCTATGATAGCTGCACCACTAACCAGGTTATTAAAGAAGAACCAGAAGTTTAACTAGAGTGATGAATGTCAGAAAAGCTTCGAGGAGCTTAAACATAGATTGAAAATTGCTCCAATCCTAACTTTACCTATGGGAGATGAGGGTTATACAATTTACAGTGATGCTTTAAGAAAGGGTTTGGGTTATGTGTTGATGTAGGGAGACAAAGTAATAACTTATGCCTCATAACAACTAAAGCCTTATGAGTTGAATTACCCGACTCATGATCTAGAATTAGTAGCAGTAATTTTTTCTTTGAAGATTTGGAGATATTATCTGTATGGAGTTCAGATGAAGAATTTTATAGATTATAAAAGTCTCAAGTACTTACTGAGCCAGAAAAAGTTAAATTTGAGACAGAGAAGGTAGTTGGAGTTGCTAAAGGATTATGACTTGCTGATTGAATACCATCTAGGAAAGGCAAATGTAGTAGCGGATGCCTTGAGTAGGAAATCCTCCATAACCCATGTTCAGATAGTTTATCTACCATTGTTGACAGAGATGGCTAGGCTTAAAATCAGCTTGAAATAGGAAGAGCCTGATTGTATCATTGCACATTTCAGATTGAGACCGATACTTAGGGAGAAGGTTAAGGAGTTTCAAGCACAAGAAGTAGAATTGAACAAGTGTCGAGAAGAACTTTAGAATGGAAAGAAATCTAAAGTAGTAAGGAGGGATGACGGACTTATGGTTATAGGAAACAAACTTTGTATTCTGAATGTCAAGGAGGTAAAGGATGAGATACTTGAAGAGGCATGCAATGTGTCTTATGCCATGCACCCAGGTAGTAGCAGAATGTACAGAGATTTGAAATAGCATTTCTGATGGAAAGACATAAAGAAGGACGTAGCAGAATATGCAAGTAAGTGTCTAATGTGTCAGTAAGTCAAAGTTGAACAACAGGCACCTTCAGGCAAGTTAAGGTCATTCTCCATTCCTGAGTGGAAGTGGCAAAGGGTGACTATGGATTTTTTGATGGGTTTGCCTAAGACTGGTTGGAAGCATGATGCCAAATGGGTTATTGTTGATCATTTGACGAAGTCAGCCTACTTTCTAGCAATTAAGCAGACTAATTCTCTGAATGTGCCAGCAAAGAAATATATAGATGAGATAGTGAGGTTACATGAGATTTCAGATTCTATAGTTTTTGACAGAGACCCTCGATTCACTGCGAGTTTTGGGAAAGTATGCAAGAATCTTTAGGGACCAAGTTACATTTTAGTACTACTTTTCATCCTTAAACAGATGGCCAATCTGAGAGGGCCATTAGGACCGTTGAAGGAATGCTCAGGGCAAGTGTGATGAATTTCAAAGGTACCCATTTGACACTTATACTGAATTGAATAAACTTTCCTTTAGATGTTAGATCAAATTATAACACCAAAAAACCAAGAAAACTCCACCAAAACTGAGCCCCACTTATAGCCGAAGAACCAGCCCATTCCAACCATCTTTTAAGCCTAAATTCATATCACCTAAAAACTCACCACAAAAGACACCAAGTTCACTATCTAAGCCAAGCAATTCACCATCACCATACACTCTAAAAGTTCTATACACACCTAGTAGCTCTCAAACCCAAAACCAAGCTTAGATTCTTTAAACGTCAAGGGTGTGGGCATTTTCAATCCGAGTGCCCAAATAGGAAAGTTATGACCTTGAAGGAGATGTAAGAGACGAATAATAAGGTTGAAGAATCTGTCCTTTTTAGGGATGAAGAGCATAAGGAGGAACATGGTAGTGATGAAACAATTGTGGCTAGTGGAGAGGAAATAGAGGCAGAATTATTAGTTTTGCTTAGAATTCTTAATAGTGAAAATCGAGGTAAAGGTTGGAAGAGAAAAACAAAAAGTGATGAAGAATAGGCTTGAAGGTGATCAGAATTGGCTTTGATGCGAGACTGGTGAGTTAGGCCAGGTTTTCTAAAGACATGTCTAGATGGGATGTTGATTGGCAATGGTTGAGAAAACTGAGAATTTTGAATAAGTTATGAATCAAACTGGGTAAAATATCCTCCTAGAGATTTTTAGTTTAGGATGTGAACGATATAATAGCTTTAGAATCACCTTAATCTGACAATTGCACAAAAAGTTATGACATAAACGGGACAAACACAATTTGAGTATTTTCGGAAAACACACAAGCCCAGATTATTTTCAGAGAAACAATCAAACCCGTGATATATTATCTGCCAATTTTGAGAGAGGAATCTTACAAATTTTCATAACCTTTTTCTGGATTATTTCAAAATAGGAAAGAAAAAAAACTAAAATAGGAAAGTTTGTACAGCAACATAACTCAACTTCTCAACTTCCTAAAATAATGATAATTAAGACAGTCAAAATAGGAAAATGAACACATATTAATGCCTTAATCAGTTGAAATGAAAAGGCAAATAAAACAAGTCAAAACAAACCAAATATAGTCTTAAAACCAAAACATTAATTTGGACCATTATTAAAACAAAAATTAAAGTTGGACCAAGTTGAGACTTCACTTCTAGCCAAACTTCCTATCACACCTTGACTACAAGTTAGGCTTTAGGAATTGCATCTTGGTCTTCATAAATCAGGACCTTAAAGTCCCCAAAAGGTTTCAATAAGGCCTGATATTTTAGGAACAAGTTTAACCCAATTAGCTCTTCACAAACCTGATCATTTGGACCAAGTGAAGCTTCAGGAATTTATGGACCATTTTCTTCAATTAATCCCATGGCTTGTAATTCTTGAATTACTAGTCTTGATGGTCCCCCATCAGGATGCCATGGGGTTGGAATTTTGATTCCAACACCTTCGCTGCCTTGACATGTATGTGTTGTATGGATCCATGGCTCTCCAACACTTTTATTTCCACATCAAACTCTTGTAACAACAAAATATACCTAAGTAACCTCGATTTTCCATGCATTTTGGTCAAAAGAAATCTAAGAGTTGCATGATCAAAATGGATTATAACTTTTGACCGAACAAATAAGATCTGAATTTTTCCAATGCAAAAACCACCGCTAACAATTCTTTCTCAATGGTTATGTAATTTACTGGTGCATTACTCAAAGTTAAGCTAGCATAATAAATCACATGTACAGATTTCTCAACTTTTTGACCCAAAACAGCTCCAATAGAAAAATGTGACGCATCACACATGATTTCAAAAGGAAAAGACCAATCAGGAGCTACAACAATTGGTGCAGAGATTAATTTTCCTTTGAGAACATTAAAGGAATTAATGCATGCCTCATTAAAATCAAAATGGACATCTTTTGCTAATAGTTGGCATAAAGGATGACTTATCTTAGAAAAATCTTTGATAAACCTCCTATAAAATCTAGCATTTCCTAGCACAGTGGTGGAAGTTTTTCTATAACTTCAATTTTAGCCTTATCAACCTCAATTCCCTTTTTTGACATAACGTGACCTAGGATTGTGCCTTGTTTCACCATAAAATGATACTTTTCCCAACTTAAACTCAAGTTGCATTCAATATATCTTTCAAGTACTCGAGTCAACTTATTTAGACAATCATCAAAAGAAGCACCAAAGATTGAGAAAGCATGCGTAAATACCTCGATAAAGTCCTTAATCTTGTCTGAAAATGAAAAACTTGCACCTTTCAAATGTTACTAGCTCATTACACATCCCAAATGACATCCTCCTAAAGGAGAACGTTCCAAATGGACAAGTAAATGTCATTTTTGTAAGGCCCCAACATATACCTTAGAAGTATTATAGCATGTCAGGGTGAATTTAGAAGTGAACATGAAAAATTAAGTGCATTTAAGTATAATAAGAGACATAATGGTACTTGATGTAAAAGATATGGGTAAATGGGTAATTTGTTTGTTTTAACATGAAGATACATACTTAGACATAAAATATGGATGGGAATTTTTGATATGTCTACTTGGATTTATGAACTTGATGTGAGGGGAATTGGTAGAAGTATCCCATTTGGTTATGGAATGTTTTTGGTTAAATTGGATCTGTTTTGCATTGTTCTTATATGATAAGCCCGAAGTTAGTTAATATAGGATGTGTACCTTGCTGGATGGATAGGTTCCACTAAATAGACTTTTATAATTTGACCATATCTTAGCCTGTAGACCTCCAAATTGGATAATTCATATTTTATATTAAACTAGAGACATAGCTTTAAAACTTTAATGAAGGAACCAAATTTTAATTCTGCCTCTTAGATTTTTGAATTCTGGTTTAAAGTTGAGTTCTAGCTCATGTCCTTGTTTATTAATAGCCTGTAGTATTTTAGGTGTAACTCCCTATATTATTAACCAAATTGCTTGAAATGTATGCCATTAGAAACCTAAGATATAGGGGAATGAAATTAATTGATAAGATTACAGGTCAATATGGGAATTAAAGGAAGAAGAATGACCAATTGTGATTTTTCTAAAGTTAACGCATAAACCAATTGGAGTAAAGCATGTGTGACCAATAAGATTAAAGCTTGTATGGGTTCAACAGAATTGTAATATATGGTCCAATAGAATTTTAACACATGTTCTAATATAACTATAACACATGCTCCAATAGGATTGTAACACGTGCTCCAATAAGATTGTAACATATGGTCCAATGGGATTGAAACATATATCTAAAACTAGAAAATTCATGAAAAGAAATATAGAGAGGGGAGATGGATGACACTTGGGGTTTTAACTTTAGTTTTTTCTCCTCTCCATTGCACCTTTTTCATTCCATCATTTTTCATTTGGTGATCCAAGCAAAGACAAAAGGGAAGGGAAGGAAAGGCATTAGAAGAATTACTTTGCCAATTTTAAGGTTTGGGACTACACTTATTCTAATTTCTCTTTTTTTTGTATGTTGGAATGGATACAAAGATTCATTTGGATGTGAAATGGTTGCTAGGATGTTGCTTTGGTGTTATTTCGGTGTTACCTTGCATAAAATTGGTTGAATATGACAAGAGAGTATCGTGTAATGGAATTCTAACTATGGTTCGTTGAACCATTCATATTATTTGGGTCATAACTCAACCTATAGACCTCTAAATTGGCTTATTTCAATTGCATATGAAAACTAAGACAAAGAACTAAGAATCTCTATAAGAGACTCTAACTTAATTTTGGCTTTATGACATTGGAAACTGGGATCAAAAATAGTGACCTAATGTTTCCCTTATTTTTGAGTAGCTTGTGAGATTTGGTTGATATCTCATGATTGAGAAGTTCAAATGGTAATTGTTAGTTCTATGGAAACTAGAAACATAGGGAAACAAATGTATAAAAGATCCCAAAACCTAATTCGAACGTTTTCCATATGTATTTTAAGGAACAACTAGAGTCTGAAATATGATTTGCTTCTCAACAGATTGTTTGCCTATTTTTAGACCACCGCGGGCTTAGCCTAAATTGCACTATTTTGAGTTTGTTTCCATTTTTTATTTTTAATGAATCTTATCTGAACCTTTTTGAATGTGTATGAAACTTTTTAAACACCTAGAAATAAATAAAATAGGACTTACCATATGTGAATTGGGTGATTGAATATTGGAATTTATGATTGAGCATAATGCATTTCAAATGAAACTTACATGTACATAAATGATTTGTATGCATAATTATCGCTCATATGTGTATAGTATGATTATACAAGCGTGATTTTGACACCTTTATAATGGTGATAAGTTATGACTTGCATGTATGAACACAGATACAAACTATATGACTTGAGATGTATATTATATGACTTGTCAATATATGAATTGTGAAATTGGCAAATTGTTAAAGGAAATGTTACAGTGTCTGCTCTATTGTTTTGGTGATGGATAGATAGGCATGCCTATAGAGATACAACGAAGTTGCCACAGTCATTTTGAGACTATAATGTTTCCACAGTTTGATGCCTTCAAGTATCCATAGTTTGATGCCTTTGGGTATCCACAGTTTGATACTTTCTAGTATCTATAGTTTTGATATGTTTTGATATCTACAACTCCCATTATCCACACCCATGAAAATGTACAGGCCTAACATAGAAAGTAAAGTAAAAAGTTACAAATAAGAAATGTATCATGACAACATAAATAATTGGTATTAACGAGACTTTGCATTTGTATTGATAATTTGTATCAATGAGCATTGAATATCAGTATTTGGCTCGTGAATGTGAATTTATGGTATATTAGTTGTGATACTTCTAAATGTGTGTGCTTGGAGGATGACTATTGTGAGTAGTAATCCAAAATAAGTGTTTTCCCCACTAAGATTTCAAGCTTAACACTGGTGTTAATCCATATAGGTCCATGTCATAGGTTCGAGGTACAAAGAACATCATAAGGATCAAGACCAACAGCGAGGAGTAAAAGTACATTTGGAATGTGTTTTGGTTTAAGATTATTGTATATGTAAAAGAGCAAAGGAAATTGTATGTTTTCTTTTTGGATTATCATGTAAATATAAAGACGTAATACTAATTTTAAATGATAATGATAAATGATATGAAATTTTGTAATATGTATATGTATAGCATTGAATATAAAAATGTGTGATGATAGTCCCTATAAATGAATAGAAATTTATGTCGTGATTGTTTGTACAGAAATTTGATTGCCATGTATATGGGTGGTTGAAGGTTCTATATAGGGGTGTTTTAAGAAGGTTTAACGCAAAAGTTGCGTGGGATGAAGTTTGTAAACATAAGGAGGAAGGGGTCTAGGTATTACATTAGCTGATATTAGCAACCAAGTGTTCATGATTAAGACAATGTGGAGGATAATGGAGAACAAAAATTCTTTGTAGGTAAAATAGGTCTATACTACTTCTTAAGGGGTAAAAGTATTTGGAAAATCAATTTTAAGCCATCTTCCTCATAGTTTATGCCCAATTACTCAAGATGAGAGGGAAGGTAGTAGTTTTAAATGCCTAGTGGGAATGAGGAATTATCCTCACCATACTTTGACAATTGGTGTGAGGTGGGATCTTTACACAAAACTCATCTTATGTTCAAGCCATTTGAGAGATTCCTGATCGTGTCATTAGAGCTTCAAATTTATTAACCCTCAAATACTATAAGCGTACGGGTCACGACTGTAGTATAAGAGGTGTTGATCCCATGAGGAGGGGGATTAATCTAATCCTAAAAATCTAAGGTTGAAAAGATATGAAACTAAAAATAAACAATACAATGGGACGTACATACGATAATTGAATTCAACCAATGAAATTAGATGATAAACACGAAGCAATTAACAATTGAGTAACAAGCACGCACAATAGAAATCAACCAAAGAATTTTCCAAGTTATGAGAAATGGGATTTTTACCCATCATTAATGCTAACCTAGCTGATTATGTGTTAATAGGGTGACTAAGGCTGATTACTCTCTTTCAAGTTATAACCATTAAACCATAATTTATAAACGTTAATTGGATTATGAAACTTGCAATCTCTCAATTCACAAATTATCCAAAACCTTAATTAGATCTGAAGCACTCTACTAAATTATCAGAATATCACACAGGATCTCTCTCCACACAATTAGCAATATGATTTGTCATGGTTTCTATTAAATCGCCTAACTCTCATTAATCTGATTTAATCATTTTTCATTTAGTTCACCCTCTTAGTTTATTACCGAATTATGCAAGAATGCAATCAAATCACGATATTCATCTAATAAACACAATCGACTAAATTATCATTAAATCAAAATAAAATCCTGAAGAAGAGTTAGAACATCATCAACATTCTACCATCTATCATCATACAAGCTATCCCAACTTTATACATGAATAAAATTGAAACGAAAAGGAAATAGAAACCTAGAATGGATGATTTGGGAGGGCAATAGTGTCATGAAACATCTTGATCTAGAAAGTATGTCAAAATTGCTTCTTTTTCCTCTTTCTTCCTCTTCCTCTTCCTCCTCTCTTTCTCTGCCTCTTTCTCTCTTAGGGTTTCCAAAAATGGCTACACGAAAAATGCAACAAGGAGATTCAACACATTTCATAACAAATCATAAATAGAAAACATTGTGCTAGCCCTCAAATTCTTTTCTTATTGATTAAGCATGATTTAAATTTATTTTTGAGGTTTTGATAGATTAATTTTTGGAGTTTAATTAGTAGGTCAAGGTTAGTAGGATTTTATTGCATGGATTAATGGAATTAAAGTGTAAGATAATAAGAATGTTCAAGGGCATTTTTGGAAGTTCACTTAGGTTTTAAAATACATAAGGCATTAAGGAAGGGTAAAAGGGGAAGAAGAAAGTGTTGTCTTGTATTTAAGAGGGAACAAAACATGAATGAGAGAAAAGAAGAGAGAAAATAACGAAGAGGGGAAGAGAAGGAAAGGAAAAGAAGAGAAAAACTAGGGTTTTTGGAGATCTTGAAGAGTTTCAAAATTTTGAAGATGAAACAAGTAAGTATAAGCATCTTTTTTCTTGATTTGAAGAATGAAACATGTTTAGGAGATAGTTAGATAAGAATGAGGTTGAATAGGGTGAGAATCTAGAAAAAACTTGAGAGAAGAGTCAAGTTTCTGTGAAAATTCATCACAGTCAACTCTATAGTTCATTGCGGCCAACATTGGAAAAAATCAAAGTTCGCTGCAGCTAACTTTTTGGTTTGTTGTGGCAAAGTTTCTCCTACACAGCTTGAACATGCTTCGCTATTTTAAGCATACCTTTTTGTGTCGTTATCCAAATGGAATGATTTTTTATTTAGAGTAAACTAGAGACATAGGCTATAAATTGTATGATGAAATGAAGTTCTAATTTAGCCTCTAAGAATTCCAATTTCTGGATGAAATTTAAGTAAAAAATATTGTTTCAGTATAATAATGGTCTGAAAATGTTTGAGGTATAACTTTCCGATTTTTGAACCAAATTGAATGGAATTTTGGTTATTGTTTAAGGAAATCAAGAGTGGAAAGAGGAGCAAGAGGAGAGGCACATTTGAACAAGTTATAAGAAAGAAATTCAAGGTGGGTTATATTTTTATAATTAAGTAATAAGCCCCTAATGTTTCTTCCAAACCAAGAAAGTTTAAATGTTTTCAATTGTGTTATAAATGTGTCGTTAAGGCTTTTTTAATACTTTGAGAATGTGTCACATGTTTGTATATGAATTGTGTTATTGGTTTATGAAATGAATGATGGAAATGATTTTGAAAGGATATTGATTTTTGAAATGATAGTATGGTTATGAAATCAAGTTTCAGAAAAATGTCGTTTGAGGCAACATGTTTACAAGATGTGAAATGCATGATTATGTGGGTTTGTAGTGGTCCCCTAAGTTAAGTCAAGTGCACTTTGACAAAAAGCTTCTCCCGCTTGCTTGCTAATGACATGGAGCTCCTTTAGCGACTCCCATAAGTTCACAGCTATGCATGACCATTAAGTGGGATGGTTGTGGGGCTCTGATGAGGAGAAATTGGATTATGCAATGAGTTTGCTACAGGGAGATGCACTTCATTGGTGGGAATCAGTGCTCCACAACCAAGTTATACCTCCGATGTTGTCATGGAGAGACTTTGTGGAAGTGTTTAGGAAGAAGTACCTCTCCAGAGTTTATGTACAAGAGAAGGTCAGGGAGTTTCTGAATCTCACACAGAAGGATATGAGTGTGAGTGAGTATGAGCTGAAGTTCACCCAGTTTTCCTGATATGCTGCCAACATTATGGCAAATGAAGAGGACAAATATCGTAAGTTTGAGGGAGGTCTTCACTTGGGGATCAAGGAGAAGGTGTTGATCCACAACTTCTATGACTACCAACAGTTGGTAAATGCTGCACTCTAAGCTGAGAAGTTGGAGAATATCAAGTATGAAGTGAATAAGAAGAGGAAGAATAGGGAGTAGTCTTCTAAGAAGGGGATGAGTGCTTCAATACCTAAGAGGAATATGAAGAGCTTCCACACACAGAGTGAGGTGGAGAGTAGTGCCTATGCTAAGAACTAGCAAGTAAGGGCAGTTTCGGAGCAAGCCTCAACTGTGGGAGGCAATGGCAGGGTGGAAAGGAGCAGGAGCCTTCAATGCGAGCATTGTGGGAATCTTCACAGGGGAGAGTGCTTCAAGTTACTTGGAGCATGTTTTCGATGTGGAGAGAAAGGATATAAGATTAGGGACTGTCTCCAAGTAACAAGGCAAGAAGGGTCGCAGTTGCAAGCCCCAAGGTGAGTAGAAACAGTGAGAACTAGGCCAGTCACTAAGGTAGGCAGTTCTGGAGCTACAAGGAGGGTTATTCCTCTAAGAAGGCCAAGGGTTCAGGCACAGGCAAGGGTGTTTACCACGACAAGGGAGGAAGATATAGTGGCACCTGAAGTTGTTACGGGTATGGCTCACTTATTTAATGCTGAAGTATATGTCTTGATTGATTCTGGCTCCACGCATTCATTTGTTTCTACTAGCATAACATTGCATGGTGTTAAATTGGTGCAATTGGAAAGTTCGTTGATCGTTAGCACTCCCTTAGGGAGGAAGGTAATCATATGCCAAGTATATAGAGATTGTGGGTGCTAGACTAGCAATAGACTTACTGCCTCTAGAGTTGAAGGGTCTAGATGTCATACAGGGTATGGATGCTATAGAGAAATATTGTGCAAAGTTAGATTTTAGCTTCAAAGAGGTAGAGTTTGACTTTGGCAATAGAGAGAAGGTGACTTTTAGAGGAGAAAGAAGAATACTATCACCTAGAATGATTTCAGCTTTATTAACTGCAGGATGATAAGAAAAGGGTGTGAAGCCTTCTTAGCACACATTGTGAACACCGATGGGAATGAAGGAAAGTTAGAGGATTTTTCAATTGTGAGGGAGTTTCCAGACGTATTTCCATAAGACTTACCAGGTTTGCCACCAGTGAGGGAAATCGAGTTTGCCATCAACTTGATTCCTAGAATCGCACCCATTTCTATACCATTGTATAGAATGGCTCCAGCTGAACTAAAGGAGCTCAAGGAACAATTAGAGGAACTGTTAGAGAAAGGGTATATAAGGCTAAGTTAATCACCATGTGGAGCACCGGTTTTGCTTGTTAAGAAGAAGGATGAACATGGAAGATGTGTATTAATTGCCGGAGACTCAATAAGGTGACCATTAAGAACAAGTATCCTTTACCAAGAATTGATGATTTGTTCGATCAGTTGTAAGGAGCAAGGGTCTTTTCAAAGATTGATATCCTGTCATATCATCAACTCAGGATCAAAGAATCTGACATGAATAAGACGATCTTCAAGACACGGTATGGGCATTATGAACTTTTAGTCATGCCATTCTGGTTGACTAATGCTCCAGCTGCTTTTATAGATCTTAGATAGGGTCTTCAGAGAGTATCTGGATCAATTGATCATCATGTTCATAGATGACATTTTGGTGTATTTCAAGAGGGAAGGGAAACATGAGGAGCATCTCAAGATAGTGTTGAAAACACTAAGGGAGAAGGAGCTTTATGCTAAGTTTAGCAAGTGTGAGTTTTGGCTTCACAAGGTGATATTACTTGGACATGTGATTTCTAAAGATGGGGTGCATATTGATTCGAGGAAGGTTGAAGCAGTGGTGAATTGGCAAGCACCAAAGACAGTGACATAAGTGAGGAGTTTTTTGGGTCTGGCAGGATATTATAGGAGATTCGTTGAACAATTTTCTATGATAGCTGCTCCGATGAATAAGTTATTAAGGAAGAATAAAAAGTTTATCTAGAGCGATGAATGTCAGAAAAGCTTTGAGGAGCTCAAGCACAAATTAACAAGTGCTCCAATTTTGATTTTGCCTATTGGAGACGAGGGTTATACAGTGTACAGTGATGTTTTAAGAAAGGGTTTAGGTTGTGTGTTGATACAGGGAGACAAAATGATAGCTTATGCCTCACGGCAACTAAAACCATATGAGTTGAATTATCCAACACATGATCTGGAATAGACAGTAGTAATTTTTTCCTTGAGGATTTAGAGACATTACTTGTATGGAGTTCAGACGAGGATTTTTACGGATCATAAAAGTCTTAAGTATTTGTTGAGCCAAAAGGAACTGAATTTGAGACAAAGAAGATTATTAGAGCTAATTAAGGATTATGACCTGTTGATTGAATACCATCTAGGCAAGGAAAATGTAGTGGTGGATGCCTTAAGTAGGAAGTCTTCTATAGCTCACATTTAGACCATTTATTTGTAGTTATTGAAAGAGATGGCTAAGCTTAGGATAAGCTTGAAGTAGAAGGAGCCTAATTATATCATTGCAAATTTTAGAGTAAGACCGATACTCAGGGAAAAGGTTAAGGAGTTACAAGCACAAGATGTAGAATTGAGCAAGCTCCGAGAAGAAATTTAGAATAGCAAGAAGTCTGAAGTGATAGTGAGAGATGATGGACTTATGGCTGTAGGAAACAGACTTTGTATTCCAAATGTCAAGGAGGTAAAGGATGAGATACTTGACGAGGTAGACAATGCACCTTATGCTATGCACCCAGGTAGCACCAGGATGTATAGAAATTTGAAAAAGCATTTATGATGGAAAGGCATAAAGAGGGATGTAGTAGAGTATGCAAGTAAGTGTCTAGTGTGTTAGTAAGTCAAGGGTGAACACCGACACCTTCAAGCAAGTTAAGGCCATTGTCCATTCCTAAGTAGAAGTGGCAAAGGGTGACTATGGATTTTCTGATGGGTTTGCCCAAGACTAGTAGGAAGCATGATACCATGTGGGTTATTGTTGATCGTTTAACGATGGCAATTAAACAGACTGATTCTCTACATGTGCTAAAAAAGAAGGATATTGATGAGATAGTAAGATTACATAGGATTCCATATTCTATAGTTTCTGACAGGGATTCTCGATTCACTTCTAGATTCTGGGAAAGTTTATGAAAAGCTTTAGGAACCAAGCTAAATTTTAGCACTGTTTTTCATCCTCAGACAAATGGTAAATTTGAGAGGACCATTCAGACCCTTGAGGAATTGCTCAGAGCATGTGCGATGGATTTTAAAGGAGCTTGGGATGAGCATTCGCCATTGGTTGAATTTGCTTATAATAATTCATACCATTTGAGCATTCAGATGGCTCCTTATGAAGCACTATATGGAAGAAGATGTAGAACTTCAATATATTAGGATGAGGAAGGAGAAAGGAAACCGATAGGACTAGAGTTACTTCAGATGATAGTTGAAAAGGTCAATTTAATTAAGCAACGGCTTAAAGTAGCTCAAGATAGAATGAAGAGTTATGCTGATGCACACCAAAAGGAGATGGAGTACAAAGTTAGTGAGAAAGTTTTCCTTTAGACATCTCCTTAGAAAGGAGTAATGAGATTTAGCAAGAAGAGCAAACTGAGTCCGAGATATGTGGGTCCTTTTGAAATTCTTGAGAGGATTAGAATGCTAGCCTACAGGTTGGCACTGCCACAGGAATTGTTTCAGATACATGATGTCTTTCATGTTCCCATATTGAGCAGGTATAGGTCGGATCCCTCTCATATCATTCAGACCACTGAGGTCTAGTTAAGGGATGATTTGACTTATGAGGAGACTCTAGTTGAGATCTTAGACACTAAGGAGAAGGTCCTCTAGAATATGACAGTTCAGCTAGTCAAAGTTTAGTGGAGAAACTATTATATAGAAGAGGCCACGTGGGAGCCCTTGGAGGCCATGAAAGAGAAGTATCTACAACTCTTCAACAACTCAGGTAAGAATTTTGAGGACAAAATTCTTTTAAGAGCGGGAGAAAACGTTGGCCTCTAAATTCTTTTCTTATCGATTAAGCATGATTTAAATTTATTTTTGAGGTTTTTATAGATTAATTCTTAGAATTTAATTAGTAGGTCAAGGTTAGTAGGATTTTATTGCATGGATTGATGGAATTAAAGTGTAAGATAATAAGAAAGTTCAAGGGCATTTTTGGAAGTTCACTTAGGTTTAAAAAGACATAAGGCAATAAGGAAGGGTAAAAGGGGAAGAAGAAAGTGTTGTCTTGTATTTGAGAGGGAACAAAACATAAATGAGAGAAAAGAAGAGAGAAAATAACAAAGAGGAGAAGAGAAAGAGAGGAAAAGAAGAGTAAAACTAGGGTTTTTGGAGATCTTGAAGAGTTTGAAGAATTTGAAGCTGAATCAAGTAAGTATAAGCATCTTTTTTCTTGATTTGAAGAATGAAACATGTTTAGGTGATAGTTAGATGCGAAATGATTTTGAATAGGGTGAGAATCTGGAAAAAAACTTAAGAGAAGAGTCGAGTTTCTGCGAAAGTTAGTCGTGGTCAACTCTGTGGTTCGCCAAGGCTAACACTGAAAAAAATTAAAGTTCACTGCGGCCAACTTTTTGGTTCATCGTGGCAAAGTTTCTCCTACACAGCTCGAACATACTTTGATATTTTAAGCATACCTTTTTTAGTTATCCAAAAGAAATTATTTTTTATTTGGAGTAAACTAGAGACATAGGGCTACAAATTATACGATGAAATGAAGTTCCAATTCAGTCTCTAAGAATTCCAATTTTTGGAAGTTGAGTATAGAATATTATTTCAGTATAAGAAAGATTTGAAAATGTTTGAGGTATAACTTTCCGATTTCTGAACCAAATTGAATGAAATTTTGGTTATTATTTAAGGAAATCAAGAGAGGTAAGAGGAGCAAGAAAGGTGGAACATTTGAACAAGTTATTGAAGTAAATCACACGTTAGTATAGACTTTACGTTCAATAGACAAAATGCACAAGAAGGGGGGGTTGAATTGTGTATCCTTTTGCTTGAATACAATCCCCTTTTTGAATTTCTTTGAAAAATAACTTTTTCAAAAACTATTAACTAAACAATCACAATGTATTGCAATTAACTTCTATATACTTGTATAAAACAATAGAAATTAAAAGTTGAGAGTTAGAG
>JANKYF010000224.1:27139056-27173631 GCA_029829435.1 Erythroxylum hondense | reverse complement strand
CCAACAAGTGATTCAAACACCTTGTAAAGTTTTTGCTAAGCTATGTTGTGTGTCTACATACACATATGTAGGTATACAGAGCATGACCCATCAGAATGTAAGAGAAGAAATCAATGAGAACTCAACTGAATATATAGAAGTTGAGACAAATGGGCACACTAAAAGCGGTGAGTTTTACATATAATTAATGGACTCATTTTTATTTCAATAAAAAAGTCATATTAGTAAAAATGGATCTCACTAATAAGCATCATCATCATCATCATCATCATCATCATCTAGTCTGAAATCTCGTAGTGAGACAGGGTCTGGGGAGGTCCGATAGTACACAGCCTTACCCCTATATAATAAAGAGGCTGTTTCCGGTGGACCCGCATGCAAATGAGACAATATAAAAATGATGTAGTATACAAAAACTGTAAAAGAAAAACAGATGGGAAATACCTGAAAGAGGATATATCTGTGAGAATCTAGTATTATATACAGTTCATCCCTCTTTGGTACTCACCAAGGAAGTGGATTGGGTAACTGGAACAGTTAATCCTATACTAGCAAAATTACAAAAAAAGCCTCGTATGTGACGTGACATTTATAACCTAAGCTAAATTTTCTGCTCACATATAGTTTGTTTTAATTGTCTTGTAAATTATGAGGTTCAACTCGACTAGTGTCAATGGGTATGAAATACAATTTTGGAATTAATACTAATATTCTTTAACTTATCGAAAATGATCCATCAAATTTTCGATTTCTTTTAAATGGTTAAATTAACAGACAAGAGTAGCGCACACTATTTTCTTCCACAATTTTCACAAATAGGTCAGTCAATTTCCAAAACCCTAAACCAAAAGCCCAACCCTTTCGTCTTTGTTTATATTTATATGCCCCATGCCCTCCACCTTCGCCAGCGGAGCCTGACTGTTCCTGATCCACCCCCATGGCAGACTCATCTTCTCTGGATTCTCTCATTTCCATTTCGACCTCTGTCTCCACTCCGTCCACCAAGATTCGCCGCCGCATCTTCCGCCATGACATCCCTTCTATCCTCTCCAATTCAGGCCTGTCATCACTTCTCACTTAATTCTGATCTTCAAATTTTCATTCCATAACTTTGCTTGGCTATATTGTTTGCTTTTGTATTTTCTATAATTCTGTGATTTGTCTACTCTAACTGTGACAAGTCCAATGAGTGTTTTGATACTGAATCTGTAGTGTGGTTGTGAAGTTCCCGCTATCATTTGGGCATTCTTTGTCCCAGGGTTTCGTATAAAACGAGAAGTTTTGAATTTTCATATATTGATCTTGCATACTTGTAACACTAAGGTTTGAGCCAATTCAGTTGTCTTGTCCCCAAGGAGTTGTACCTTGCTATGAAATGTAGCTAATAATACCATATTCGTCCACATTGATATCAAGCTCAAACACATTAGTTTGCTAAAATCAACATGGAGGTATATATGGTCACCGCCAATTTTGATCATATACCCTACTACTGTTACCTTCTTCACCGGACTTCTGCCTCCACCATTTTTGCATGTCCGTCTTGCTTAAGTTACATTTAGTTGGAAATATACAGAACTATCGATTTGCTGGGCCCATTATTTAAAAAAATTTATTGGCCAATTAAACATTTTCAGCCCTAAGAAAAAGGCCACGCATTTGAGGCGTACCATTTGCACTTTGTTTGGAGACAAATGGAAAATGAATGGGAAGAACATTATGTGTAAGAAATATAGAATAAAGAAAACAACTTCCCTATTATTGTTAAATAGAAGAAACTAGCTTTAGTTTGTTTGGGAAGTCAATGAGGTACTGAGAAACAAAAAATTATTAGAACTAACATGACTTAGTCATTGAAATTCTTGGCATATAATAATGTAGTATACAAATCTCATATTTTTCTTACCTTTCTTACCATCTTCGAGCAGTTTTGAAGTGTGATTTGGAAATTAAAATTTTGCTCCTTCTTTCTTTTCCATTTTTTTTCTTTTTTTATATTCGTGATAAGGGTTCTTCATATTTTCTTTTCTTTCTAATATTTCTTGAACTTCTTTAAAAGAGAACAACTCTCTGATCTGAACAAGTATGATGCAGAAATTTGTGACGGGAAATTAATAGATTGGCAAGACAGTGACTTGGATAAACATGTAATTTGGGCCAAGGAAGGATTAGACCTGCAACTTTATCTCTCTAAAACCATATGATAAATCATCATGAATATTGCTTCATCTAGTCGTTTAGCATTGTCTAATTTGTATAAACTTGTCCAAACTATCTTTTTATAGGTGCAATAGAATGTTTTCATCGAGCTTTGGTTATGTTTTTGTTGAATGATTGCCCTCTTGATATGTAGGTGACAATGTAAATCAAAGCTGAGCAACTCTATTTCTTGTATTTGTTTTATATTTTTGATACAGCTCTTCCGCCCAATCTTTCTTTTTTCTAAAGTATCTCAGAATTTGAACGTTGCAGAGATGGTTGCTGATATGGCATCATTGTTGGTAGATATGGTTTTCAAAACATTGAATATGTATGATGATCGTGGGTCAAGGAAAGCTGTTGACGATGTGATTATAAAGTTTTTACAAGAGGTCACATTCATGAAAAGTTTTGCAGCGGCCCTTGTACAGACCATGGAAAAGCAGTTGAAATTGCATTCTCATGTGGGCTGTTATAGAGTTTTGGAGTGGTCGTGTCTTCTTTTAAGTAATAGTCAATTTGCTTCAGTTTCAAAGAATGCAGTATGCAGAGTAGCTGCAGCTCAGGCATATATGCTTCATGCTGTTATGAAAAGATCTTTACGTGAGCAAAGAACCTGCAAACGCTTATTTTTTCACTTGTTTTCACAGGTTTGGAATTTATGAAGTTTTAAGTTCTTAAAACCAGTGTTATTATGCTTTTTTCAATTTGATAAACTAAGTGTGTTGCTATCTCCTCAGTCACCAAACATTTACTATATCTACATAGAGGATTTAAAGGATGCGCGGATTCCATTTAAAGATTGCCCAGAGTTGATGCAGCTGATGTTGGAATTTTCAAGTGTATCACCTTCTTTTGAGCAATGCAAGGTTAAAAGCTATGCTATATGGACTAGGATATTGTATTTGATTTCTCTTTGACGATAATGCATTTTACATCTTTCTTCCTGGGCGTTGACACCATTCTTTGCATTGTGCAGCAAGTATTCCTAGACATCTATGTTAAATCTGTGCTAAATACTCGAGAAAAACCGTCAAAGGAGCTTAGTGAATCATTTCATCCGTTGTTCAAGACTATGCTGTATGATGATTTTCACAATGTTGTAGTTCCCTCTTCAGTGAAAATGCTAAAGCGCAACCCTGAGATTTCATTGGAAACAGTTGGAATTCTTTTGAAGTCTGTCAATCTTGATTTGAGCAGGTATGCAATCGAATTTCTTTCACTTGTGTCATCTCAGGTTCGACATACTGATGAAGGTAGAAAAAATGGGGCATTGGCTATAGTACAGTGCTTGAGCAAGAAAACTAGTAATCCTGATGCTTTTGAAGCAATGTTCAATGCTGTGAAAGCTGTAATTGGAGGTCTGTGGTTGCTTCCCATACTTTCCTTAGAGTGGTTTGTCTTGCTATTTATAGTGTTTGATCTTTGATTAACAAACATGTGGTTGATCAGGTTCAGAAGGAAGACTTCAATTTCCTTACCAGAGAATTGGCATGTTTAATACCCTACAAGAGTTGTCACATGCTCCAGAAGGAAAATATATACAGAGTTTATGCCGAACCGTTTGTGGTTTTTTGTTAACATGCTACAAGGATGAGGGTAATTTTTTTATTGATGATCCCCTTATTGTTGTTGATTATGATGCTGTTTTAGGTTTCCCATGATAATAATAGCGATCATCTCTTGTGATTACCTATTGTCTTTTTATTTTTATTTACTAATGATGGGGTTGATCAATATGTGTGTATTGAATTCTAGGAAATGAAGAGGTTAAACTTGCAATTGTGTCAGCTCTTGCATGTTGGGTAGTGAGATCTGCTAATGCTGTTCAACAGGAGATAGTTTCCTTTTTTGCTTCTGGCCTAAAGGAGAAGGAGATTTTAAGAAGGGGACATCTTCGTTGCCTGCAGATTATATCCAGAAATGCGGATGCTGTTTTACAGGTGACTTTGCTGAAGTAAAATCTCTTCCATTTTGAGTGTTCACAGTTGATTTGATTATCAGCTGATTTTTTACAAGTTTAATGAGATTTATGAGTTGTATGCTTCAGTTATCCTCTTTGCTTGGGCTCCTTATTCAACTTGTTAAAACTGGCTTCACCAAAAGTGCACAGCGTCTGGATGGCATATATGCATTGCTTCTCGTTGGGAAGATTGCATCTACTGATATTAAAGCAGGTTTAATGTTCTCTACTTGTTTCCTTGTCACTGTTCTTTTGTTCATGTGCCTGCCCTTCGTTAAGGATTGCGAGACTGAACCAGCAGCCTCACTCTTTTAATTATTAGTTGAAAGATTTAACCGTGGGCTCAAGAATCGAAAATCTTCTTTATGTTCCTGCATTCCTAGTGCTTTGACATTTGACTTAAGTATCTAGTGCTGATATTTTGCCTTTGTCCTTTTCTTTTTTGGCAGAGGAGACTCTAGTCAAAGAAAAGATCTGGTCTTTGGTTTCTCAAAATGAGCCATCTATTGTACAAATCTCAATGGTACCTATCCAATGACTTCTTGGTTTTCGGTAACACTGTATGGTTTTTCTGACTTCATTTGGATAGCAGGCGTCAAAACTGTCAATTGAGGACTGCATGGCTATTGTTGATCTTCTTGAGGTGCTACTAGTGGAACATTCTCACAGGTTGACCTTCATAGTACTGCAAAATTCTGCTGTCAAATATTTATTGTGGCATCTGGATTAAATCCCTTGGTGGTTTTCTTAATTATGCAGTGTGTTGGAAGCCTTTTCAGTTGAATTAGTGTTGCAGGTACCAATTTTCATGCTCAAAAAATTCCTTATACTATATTTATGCAATAATAACAACTCTTAAGTGGTGCAGTTGTTACTCTACTTCTTGTGCCATCCAAGTTGGAATGTTCGCAAAGTGTCCCATAATGCCACTAGAAAGATAGTTACTGCCATTCCACAATTATCTGAAACTCTGTTATGTGAGTTCAGAAATTTCCTTTGTGTGGTTGTAGAGAAAGCACATACACTGAAGATGAGGTAAGATTCCTTAATTTGGTTAATTGTTGGTAGCCCAAAGTGATGAATTATCTATGGTTGATTGAAGTGCTTGAATGTGGATCTAGTTAATTGATTTCTGCAGATACTCTAGCTCACATGTAATTCTTTTCATATGTATTTCTAGATTTTAGTTTAGATGTTAATGGATCATTAACCGTATATATCTAGCTTTCACTCTGCTACTGAATTATTATATCTAGATTCCACTTGTCTCAAAGATGAATCTGAAGTAATATGTTTGTAGTGATGCAGATAATTCCTTGGACACCCAGGTTCCTCTGCTTCCATCTGTTGAAGTAATAGTGAAGGCTTTAATTGTCCTATCATCTGCAGCTGTTACTCACTCTCCAAATGTATCTACCCACATCATATTCTGCTGTCATCATTCGTGCCTAGTTGGCACCGCTAAAAGAGATGCTGTTTGGAGGGTACAACCCCGTCTTTCCTCCTCTCTCATTCTTTGTCTCTCTCTATATTATATACATATACATATGTCTGTGTAATATTCACTTATCAATCAAAAAATTGGAAACTAACTTGTCAATCAGAAAATTGGAAACTAACTTGTCTGTGGGGGCATATGCTTCTTTTGCAGAAGCTCCAAAGGAGGAATCGACCTAGTAGCATGTTGTTGTGAACCTCAAAGTCTAAAGCATTATGTAAACCTGTTGTCAGAGAGTGTTATTTGAAGATGCGGAAGCATATCTGATACACTGTATTCTTACAAGTACAGATGCCACTTGTACTCGTTTGACTAAGTCCATCTGTACTTGATAAGAAAATTTTCTGTTGTCAAAGACATATGGCATGTCTTCTCCCACGTAGCAATGTAAAAACATTGTTATTTGGGAACACTTTCAAGATTAATTAGATGCAATAGACAAACTCAGTGCACAAGATGCAAATGATCCACGCGTAATGCCAAGTGTGCAAGTTTAATTGTTCCAATATACCAAAACAAAAGTTAATGGAAGCATACAGATTTGATGGAAATTTTCAGTGTAACAGTATGATGGTGATCATGTTGAGCCAAACAAATAAATAAGTTTTAACTGCTGGATCACACATGTCAAGTTATTTTCTGTAATGGATTGCACAGGTCATGGTCATGTCAATATAGATAATAATTATAATTTATGTTTTTCCTTTTGCATAAGTAATAGAGTGCCACTGAAATCAGATATGGACTAAGGTAAAATATATATATATAACCTTCCCTACCAATAAACTGCAGCCTGATTGGCGTCATTGTTATATAAGCTCTTTTTCTTGACTCGTTTGGTTTAATTACCTTTTACATCCATTTTTCAGAGGCTCTCTAAGTGTTTGCTAAGACTTGGATTGGATGTTGTGGGTGGTGTTTCTGCTAATATCGAGACTGTCTGCAAGGTAAGCTCATAACCTTCCATTTGTTGTTTGTTATATTTCTTATGAAGGTTATATGTTCTTCCTGGATACTTGGTTGTATCCTTTCCTAGTCATTTGCTGAACGCCTATGTTTACAGTTGTATATGTATAAACTAGAATTGTACATTCTACAGTTTAGCCACTAACCTTCAATGTTTCTTTTTACAGGATTTGCTAGGAACAACCGGATTGATGAGTTCAAATCCTCTTGAGCAAAATGCAGCAATAAATTCTTTATCAACTTTGATGTGTATCTCACCTAAAGACACATATATGGTGTTTGAAAAGGTTTTGTTTTTTTTCGATCTGCTTGTCTTTTACTGCTGTCATGATCCCCTACTGCTGTGAAAGCTTACTCAATCTTTCTTTGACCTCACCAGCACTTGAAAGGTCTTCAAGATCGAAGTTTACATGATATGTTATCAGAAATTGACATCCAGGTACATTTCATATGCTCATGTAGCTTACTGAATCTAGATTTACTGATTTGTATATCAACAATAATAGTTATAGTAATTCTTTTTGGATAGTTTTATCTCTTATGTCTTTGTTTTTGGTTTTGCCCCATTCTATCTACTTTTAGAGTTTGGTTGTATGGGGAAATTAAGGAATTCCCTTTTGTTTTAATATGTGATGAATTCAGTTAAGTCTGGTGAAGTGAATTATACTACCTTTGAAATTTAAGACGCTGCAGAGTTGGCATTTCTTTTGAAACTAATTGCGATTGCTAATAGAAATTATTTATAAAGTCATAGCAGAGACAATATGAGCACTCATCAATATCCATATCCCTAATCATGTTTAATGCCACTTATAATGCAAAATCACAAATATTTGTAAAATCGTTTGACTTCCATTCAGTCAGATCAAATTCTTCTTTGCTGCATGTATAGAATTATGCAAGTATGAGAATCCAATTCTTTTATCAATTCAGTTGAATTCAAGAATAAATTATTCTAGACCAAATAATTGGTGCAAAGCATGCTTTAAATTTGTTTTGAATTCTTCTCTTTTAGGGAACTTTAAAAATGAAGGCGGATAGATATTTTTGTTATTTTTTCTATCGGTGTTTTATATGCTTAATCAATATACGGATGCATGAAAGCAGGTATTGTTTTTGACTTTACAATTATTTGGCAAGATCTTTTCTTTTTCACGCAACAAGTCTACAATAGATTTGCCTTGGTTTTGGGCAAATTGGAGTCTCCGTGCCATAAAACCATTAAACGAAAAGGTTTAATTGATCTTTTATGACCATCAGTGCTTGTTAAAGTTGAGCTACTCTCATTTTCTAATGGGCTTATGATTTATCTATATTTGCCGTGAGGGGTTGTGTTGGCCTCACCCATCATTGCAGGTATTTGGGTTGAAAGACTTCTCCACATTTCCATCTCTATTTCTGATTATGACTTTTTGGGGACTATTTTGTAGATTTCCAGTACTTTTCCCCAATATCCATTTCTGATTATCAATTTTTCGGGGGTTGTTTTGTAGATTTCCAGTGCTTTGTCCCCAATAGGCTGTGTCTTCCCTTAAGACTTCTTAGGATATCTTCATGAAGAACATATTAGACCTTCATGGGCAATGCCACGGAAGCAATTTTGATTGGTTCATGTCGGAAAAACTTTGATTTAAAAAGGAGGAAAATTGTTAAGACATGTTAAGATTTGGTGGATAGCAATAAAAGATAGATTGCATAGAACCGGACAACCGCATAAAACTGGACAACCAATAATCGTTGATTGGGAGGAGATGAAGCTAAATTTAAAAGAAAAATACCTGCTATCTCTGTATCAACATGGCCTTCAAGAATAACTTACAGCAATTGGGCAAGGAGTGATGTCTTTTATCGATTACATCTAGAAATTTGATGAGCTTTCTATTATATGTGGAGGAATGGAAATAGACTCAATATCTCATTATAGAAGTAGACTTAGGGTAGAGATTTAAGAGAACTCGTAATGCAAAGATGTGCTTATCAATTGGTTTTACAAGTGGAGCAGTATTTGGGGTAATCATATAGAGAATGTAGTGTGAATGGAATTGCTAATACTCATAAGCTATCTATTGTGAACTTTGATCTCAACTCAAGACAATAGGGAAGTAATGGAAATAATTGTCTTTGATGCAAGTAAACATATAATGTGACCAAGGAAGAAGATGCATAATATTTTAATGAATATAAGTGTGAACCTGAAATTGGAGATTTATGAGGAGAAAACTTTAAGTGAAGGATTGGTCGACGGTGGTTGAGAATGCTTTTAATTGCAAGGTCAACTATCGTTTAGTTAGGGAGATACAGGTTTGGTGATAGATGTGTACTGTCAATGCAATATATGCAATTTTCACTATGCTTAGTTTTTTTTAATTATATTTATAAATATGGTATTCATTAATCACTATGCTTAAGTTAATATCTATGGAGTTAGAGTTTAGCTTCTAGGTAGTCAAAAGTAAAGTTATGTTCAGATTAGAATAGGATGTCAGAATATCTCTTCTATATTAATAGTTTTCTTTATATTTTTGATTGTTATGGAATTCATATATCTTCAGACCCGATAGTGTGAGCCTATCTCCCTTAAGAGTGATTCCTAAAATCCTGAAGTGATTTTTAGGTTCAACTTGTCTGAAGTTAGCGGTTTGCATATATTGATCAAAATTTTGTTTAAGCATATCTCTGGTTTCCTACATCAAACAAACTGGATACATCTAGACCTAAAATGTTATAAATAGAACAAAAGCTACGGGCTAATATAGAGCTTCCCACTGGTAAACTTCAAGTTGAGATTTATATTGACCTGCCACTACTTTTCCACATGCATGGTGTTCAGTCTATTGAGTGGAAAAATGACAGTGATATCCTTGCTTATGAAAATATATAGCCTCAAGAATCCTAGTAAGTATGTCCTCGTACAAGTATCAGGTTATAATGTAAATTCAGTTATCATATCCCTTATTTTGTTGGAGAGGGGGTGTAATTATTGTCATTGAACTTCTCTCTTTGCAATGATAGATCCTTACTTTTCTGTTAAATGGCATGAATTTGTATACTGTTCTTTCAGGATAAGTTGATTTGCTTGTGATTATTTTGTGGGACTACAAATCTTTAGTTCCAGAAGATACATTTCTGTTGCAATTCCAACCATACCATGCTATCTGACTGCTTTGTATGTTCTCTTATTTTGACATTGATAGGATATTTTTACATGGTGTTTTCATTTAGTTTTTACTATCTTTTTGTTTTACGGTTAAGGTGGATGGTTCAAGATTAAAGCTACCAGTTGATTAGCAAAGTGAAAAATGGCTGGGTTGGGGCTTTGGGGAGATGTTTAGTTCATTTATCTTTTCTTGTGTGTTGAGTTATATGTCTTGGTGATTTTCTTATACTCTATCCTCATATTGTGCCATTGCTGACATTAAATTTGCTGAATAGACTGTTCACCTGCTTTTCTGGAGTTTGTCTTGAAGGAGAAACTATGAACTATTACAGAAGTATACAGGAGAGCAAGGAGCAATCACTTACAACAGTGATACTCTTTTGAATTATGCTGGAAATAAAGTCATAAGGATTTTGTTTATGTCAATTTTGATGAGAGTATTAGTGAATGGGTTACCGTATATGATTGCAAGCCTTTATATATATGGTCATACTGCAAGTTAAAAGCCTTGCACAAATAAATGCAATTATTCTATCCCTCTTTGCTTGTAATTGTTCCTCTGTCTTGCAATCTTCTGTTCTGCCTATCTCCTAGTTCTGAAATTTTCTTTTCCACTTTTTACAACTTTGGTCACTCCTATAAACTTGCTTCTTTCACAAGGTTATGATCTTCATGCAGTAATGGATGTGATTATGTTGTTTTTCATTTATCCAATCTGACTAATTCACCATTTGCATGCATGTTTGTTTTTCCTTTGACCACATTTTCTTTTATGCCCTTTCAGATTTTTCGTACTCCAGAAGGAATGCTTTCCAGTGAGCAAGGTGTTTATGTTGCAGAGTCTGTTGCTGCTAAGAACTCTAAACAAGCAAAAGGCCGTTTTCGTGTCTATGAAGACCAAGATGGCATGGTATTATTGTCTATTGTAACTTTTTAGTAACTCTTTTATTTACCTATCCTTATTTCATTCACATTGGACCATTGGATTTTTACTGAATTTGCATGGAACCCAGGATAACAATTCTAACCGTTCTATGAGGAAAGATTCAGCGGTGAAAGATATTGGTGCCATGGGTAAAAAGGATACAGGGAAATCTTTGAAGAAAGCTGGCATGTTTCTGCAATCTGCATAGTGGTTAATAATCCCTTCCACTTGGAATTCTTTGTTCTAACATACTTTCTATGTTGTTGTTTTTGGTTTTTCAAGAAAAGGGAAAGACTGCAAAAGAAGAGGCACGTGAATTATTGCTGAAGGAGGAGGCCTCCATTCGTGACAAGGTCCAGGCTATACAAAAAAACCTGAGTTTGGTGCTTAGGGCTCTTGGTGAAATGGCTGTGTCCAATCCCATATTTGCTCACAGTCAATTACCTACACTGGTTTGTATCCTATATATTAATTTTTGTTGATCTTGCAGTGCTTCTTGCATTTATGACTACTAAGGAAAATTACACGTAATTTCTAATGTTAGCTTGTTGCTGAGATTAGCTGGTGGTCCTTCACTTGTAATGTATATTACTGCTGCTTGTTTTAAATGTAACTTGTGTGTTCTCTTTAGTGTTTGTGAATCTGTTCGAATTTCTTCCCATCCCATTTAGTTCATAGTCCAATAAGGTTCTAGTTCTTTATTTGTGGTTTTCAGGTCAAATTTGTTGGTCCTTTGCTTCGGTCACCTATAGTAAATGATGTGGCTTATGAAACCTTGGTGAAGCTGTCAAGATGTACTGCTCCTCCTCTTTGTAATTGGGCTTTTGACATAGCCACTGCTTTACGTATCATCGAAACTGAAGAAGGTAGTATTCTATTGGATCTCACTCCGCCAGCTGGTAAGGGGGAAACCAATGGAAAACCAGCCCCTGGTCTTTTTGAGAGAATAATTCATGGCCTACATGTGTCATGTAAATCTGGTCCTCTTCCCGTGGATTCATTTACTTTTGTATTTCCAGTAAGTTACAATTTTTTTGTAGCTTGATCAGTTATGCAATCTAATGTATTATTGACCCGAAATCGTTCTTGATCAGATAATGGAGAGGATTCTTTTATCTTCTAAGAAGACTGGACTTCATGATGACGTGCTTCAGATTATGTACTTGCACATGGATCCCATGTTACCGCTTCCTAGGCTCCAGATGATATCAGTTATGATCAATTCCGTCATAATATAGAGATGCAATACATTCTATATTGAGTTATCTTTGCATGATTGTCCTTTTTCTGTCACAAAAATACTTTTTCATTCTACCTTGCAGGCTCTTTATCATGTCCTAGGTGTGGCTCCATCATACCAAGGATCTGTTGGACCAGCCCTGAATGAGTTGTGCCTTGGTCTAAAACCACAAGAAATAGGACCTGTATGCATTCCACCCGTGGTTGTTTACTTGAACTAACTGAGCAATTCATCCAAATGCTGATTAATTCTCCTAAGTTCTGTTTTACAGGCTCTGTATGGAGTGTATGCAAAAGATGTCCATGTAAGAATGTCATGCTTGAATGCTATAAGATGCGTACCAGCTGTCTCTAGCCGTTCTGTTCCTCTGAACATTGAGATTGCAACAAGCCTGTGGATAGCTCTACATGATCCAGAAAAGGTTTAGTTGTAAACCTGATTCATCTCCAATTAAAATTGCATTGAAATTATCTGAACTCTTGATTCAAATCAAGCATGCATGCCATGGACAAATAATTCTAAACCTGTACACGTGATTTTATCTTCTACTAGAGGTGATGGATCATTATTCAAAATTTATTGTTATTTTGGTAGTTTGATGAGTTCTTAATTCATCGTTGTATTTTTTGTCATTTTCTCTTTGTTATTGATATATCCCTACGGTTTTCTGACAATAAATATGTTTATGTGGGTTATCGACCATGGTCTTGTTTGTCCTTGTAAGGAATGCTGAGATTTTTTTTTTACCCGAAAAGGAATGCTGAGACTTGTTATAATAAGCATAATTGTGTGTGCAAATTTTACTAAATGCTGATTAGATTGTAAGCATCATGTCAGATGACCATGTGATCTAGAAGTTGTTACATGAAGTTTGGTTTGACCAACATATATGAGACGTTATGTAATCCTTAGCATTCACTTAATAGTGAATTTGTGTTCCTGTATATTCTAGCTTGTCAAGTGCTTGTCTAGATCCTTTCGCTCGATCTGGTTAATCTGATCTTACACAGCCCTGAATAGAGAGTATTAGACCTTACTCCTTAGTGTAGAATTCATTACTTGATTTGGATAATTTGATGCCTTCCGCTTTTCTCCCATTCCTCAAATACAAAAATAGCTTTGTAATTAATGTAGCACTTAATTTGGCAAATAGAACTTTGTTTAGACCTACCAGTGGTTAAATCTCATTTGTTTTTTCATAGTAATCAAATGCAAAAGGCATCAACAAAGCATTATTAATTAGTTTTCTTCAAGGTTCTGGGAGTCTAGAGAGCATACCACATTATCTGATGCTATTCTGAATAAATTGAAAGAAACAAGCTACTGGTTTAGAAGTGGATGCTTGCCTTCAGGCGCTTGTAAATGCACTGAATCATCAATAGGATTATGGTTCTCTGAAGCTTTTCTTCTGTGTAATCAAGATGAAAGTTAGCATAATACTTCTGTTTGCTCCCCTTACTTGTTAGAGTGGTTTATTTATCTCTGAAAAATATATTTTATAATCAGTTTCTTCCACATTATTGCTTGTTAGAGATTTCTTTTTATTGAAATTCTTATGCATTATTCTTGCCAAGCTTGGTGCTCTGCTCAGTTCTGGTGCATACTTGGTTTATTTTCCATCTTTTGCTTTAATGACTAATCCTTCCTGTAACAAGAATCTCAGTGTTGTTCATGTTTTATTTTGGTTTTTTCTTCTGATTAAATATGTTTTTATTACATCATCTTGGGAGGGAATTGCTTGCTTGACGACTTATATTTGCAGTCAATTGCTGAAGCTGCTGAGGATATATGGGACCGCTATGGCCATGACTTTGGGACTGATTATTCTGGACTGTATACAGCACTTTCTCACCTAAATTACAATGTCCGCTTGGCAGCTGCCGAGGGGTTGGCTGCTGCTTTGGATGAAAACCCTGATTCTATGCAGGTTTGGTTTCTATCAAATTCTGGTGTTTGCTTTAGTCATTATGTTTTCTAAATGTCTGCTATTCTTTTCAGGAATCACTTTCAAATTTATTTTCTTTGTATATCCGTGACATTGGTTTTGGTGAGGGCAAGACTGATGCTGGTTGGCTAGGCAGACAAGGAATTGCATTGGCCTTACATTCTGCTGCTGATGTTCTGAGAACAAAGGACCTTCCTGTTGTTATGACATTCCTTATATCACGGGCATTGGTAAGCTGTTCCTCAATTGGCTAATGTTTTTCCTTCTCAACTTTGAAGTCAAATATTCAAGTACGAATGCTTCTTTTCTCCCTATTAGTTATGATTATGGAGTCAATCACTTCCCCCTCCTGCCAGTCTTGAGTGTTTCCTATACAGTGGTATTTTGTTGACAAGTCGGTTTGTTCCCAATTTTGTCATATATGTTTAATTTTTTCTAGAGACAAAATAGTAATATCATGTTTGATTTTGATTTTCACTTGTTTTTATCAACCATATATTATTTTGTGATGAGTATGTTCTACGGCGTCGTGCTGTCAATATTTGAGGGCAAAACTCTCCGCCAAAATTGAAAGAAAAGGAGATGGGGACAATTAATTGTGAAATGAAGATTTTAATTGATTTTATTACTTGCCAATACCAACAATATTGCCGATTATGTGGTCATGATTTGATTATCTTGAAGTAGCGGTTATGCTACCAGTGGTTTATGATGGTTCATTTGGTAAGAAATATTGGTTGAGACTAGAACCTGTGTCTTGATGGCTATTAGGGGTTGAGCAAATATGGTGCATGTACACATACATGATAACACCCCTGACTTGATACAATTACAGCTAAAACATTTGTGCTTTTGATATTGTAGGCTGACCCTAATGCAGATGTTCGTGGAAGAATGATAAATGCTGGCATCATCATTATTGATAAGCATGGAAGAGAGAATGTTTCCCTGTTATTTCCAATCTTTGAGAACTATTTAAACAAAAAGGTTAGTTTTGATTTTTCGGTTACAAATGTTTCCATCCATAACTTGCTTGATTTTACCCCAGATTGACAAAAGATTGTTGAATATTTGTCTTATTGATCTCATGAGTATTATATGAGATCCCATAAGTGGATTGCTTTTTCTAGACCATATAGAAAAACAAATAGAAATGTAGTTCCAATGAAGGGTATAGTTAAGGATCCATTATCTTATTTTGATCCAACTTTTGAACAGTTTTTCTTTATCCATTGTTGATGAATCTTGTTCTTTATTCCTTAAGAAGTCTCATCATATGAATTTATGCCCTTCTTTAGGCCATGGATGAGGAGAAATATGACTTGGTTCGTGAAGGTGTAGTTATTTTTACTGGTGCATTGGCTAAACATTTAGAAAAGGTTTGTATTTGATTATACTGTATTCACATTGGTAAAAGTTAGTTATTCTTTATAATTATGAAAGTTTTATTCCTCTTTCTTTTTTTATTGTCAGGATGATCCTAAAGTCCATATTGTTGTGGAGAAGTTGTTGGATGTGCTGAACACTCCATCTGAAGCTGTTCAACGGGCAGTGTCTACATGTCTATCTCCTTTGATGCAGTCTAAGCGAGTAATAATAATTGTTTACTTTTGTTGGATAATTATCTTAGATAGGTTTAGTTAGTCTAGGAGATAAGTTTAGCTTCTAGTAGATAAGATAAGATATACTATAGATAGGATAAGTTAGTATATATGAAAAAATCTAGTAGTTTAGTAGTATTAGAATAGATTATATACTATAGATAGGATAAGTTAGTATATATGAAAAAATCCAGTAGTTTAGTAGTATTAGAATAGATTATACTCATGTATAAATTACATATAATTAGAGAAATAAAGTTGGTTTTCGTCTGATATTTTCTATACCCTCTTGTTTCCTGGTATTAGACCTACCGATTTTGGTAGCCTAATTTTTCTAGCCACAGCATGGCTGGAGTTCAACCAACCTTTGGTTCCTATGATGAGTCCCAAACCTCATCCCAAACACCTAGTTACGTAATACCTTCAGCCCAAACTCCATCTCCTTCTATTGGTAATCTTTCATTGTCACGCAACATAGATTAAATTGAACGAATCTCTGAGAATGGTCCCAATCAGTAAGGAAGAGGCAAGGCTGGATATCTAAGAGGGGCAATTCCTCAACCACATGAAACAACAGTCATTTATGGTGATTGGGAAGCTGAGAATTCTATTGTCACGGCTTGGCTTATAAATTCAATGGAGCCAAAAATAGGAAGAACCTACCTATTCTGCAAAACTACAAGAGAAATCTGGGAGGTTGTGCAAGAAATATATTCTAATTTGGAACTGCTTACTGCTTTGAAATCAAATAAAAAATCAGAAATACTCAACAAGCTAATATGTCGATTACCGAGTATTATAATTTACTCACTGAATTATGGCAGGAGATGGATCTATTTTATGCAGTAAATTGGAAGTGTTGTGCTGATGCCGAGAAGTATGAAAAATTATTGGAGAAGGAGAGTTTTTGATTTCTTGCAGGGACTTAATGTTGAACTTGATGAAGTACGAGAAAGGTTACTCGGTTTAAAACCATTGCCATCAATCCGAGAAATGTTTGTTGAGGTTTGTAGAGAAGAGAGTAGGAAAAAGATTATGCTTATCTCACACTCTTTTGAACAAACCTCTCAAGGCTCAGCTTTGGTGGCAAACTCTCGAAAGGAGTCTACTTACCAAACTCGAGAGCAAGAAACCAAAAACAAGCAGTGGTGTGACCACTGTGATAAGCCCTACCACACTCGTGAGACCTATCAGAAATTACATGGGAAACCACCAAATTGGAAACCTAAAAGCCAAAGTGTTCAACAAGAACGTGGAGCAACACATGTAATAGAATTCGATATCAACAAATCCACAGGGCTAAATGTGTCCCCCCAGTAGATTGAACTACTCCATCAACTCTTGAATAAGACAAAAATCACAATTGAGAAACACTCACATGACCAACAAGCCTCTACTGCAACGCTAGTGCATAAAGGTAACCTGTGTCAATCATTATTATCAAAGTCCCCAAGTCAAAATCTTTAGATTGGGGACACAGTTGCATCAGACCACATGACTGGGTCTTTGAATGTCTTTGAAAATGGTCACCAACTATTGGGCAAAGGAGAGTTTGTTTGCCAAAACTGACATTAAATACTATTCTCTATGTGCCTAAGTTAACTTATAATCTACTATCTGTCAATCAATTAACCAAGGACCTGGACTATATTGTGACGTTCTTTCCATCTCATTGTGAATTTTAGGACCGGTGTTTGGGGAAGATGATTGGCAGTGCTGAGGAGAAAGATGAACTTTACTACTTCTCAGGAAAGAGTACTCCTACTGAATCCAAATCACCACATCGGATTTCCCTTTCAGTTATGTCAAATTCGGATGCTATGTTATGATATCAACACCTTGGTCATCCCAATTTCCCATATTTGAAAATCTTATATCCAAACTTTTTCATCAATAAAGATCAGATTTCTGTATATTGTGAGCAATGAAAGCAAAAATACTTATCCCATACACTCATACATACCCCCAAAACCTTTACAATTAATTCATAGTGATATCTGGGGTCCCTCTAGAGTTACAAGTCTAACCGGTACTCGGTGGTTTATCAGTTTTATTGATGATCATACAAGGGTATTTTGGGTATACCTAATGAAAGACAAATTTGAAGCCTATCATATCTTTAAACATTTCCACAAACTCATCCAAAATGTATTCCAGACCTCTATTCAAGTAGTGCGTACAGACAATGGGAGAGAATATTTTTCAACTGATTTTATTCGATATCTCAGTAGGCATGGGATCATTTACCAAAGCTCTTGTGCTTATACCGCACAACAAAATGAGATAGCAGAGAGAGAGAATCGTCTCTTTTAGAGGTAGCCCGATTTATCATGTTTTAACAACTTTGTTCCAATTTCCTATTGGGGAGAAGCCATTCTAATTGTCTTATACTTGATAAATCGTCGTCCTTCAAAAACTCTTAAATTCCGAATCCCATTAGGTGTTCTTCTAGAACATTTTCCTCACTTTAAGCTCCTTAATTCTCTTCCTCCTAAAGTCTTTGGGTGGACTGTTGTCGTACACAGCAATCAACCCAATAGAAGCAAACTTGACCCACGAGCATGGTTTAAGAGGTTCAGTGATGCTCTTTGCAGGCTTGGATACAAACTAATTACACAATGTTTGTAAAGTGTCCAAAAAATGGAAAGAAATTAATCTTAATTGTGTATGTGGACGATCAATGATCTTAAACAAAAATTGAGGCTAGAATTTAGGTTAAAGACCTCGGAGCATTAAGACACTTTCTTGGAATGGAGATTGCTCAAAGTAAGGAAGATGTTTGCATAACTCAACGAAAATACATTCTTGATTTACTGGAGGAAACAGGAAAGATGGGTTGCAAACCTATGGGAACTCCATTGGAGAGAAGCTGGAAATTCAAGAAAAATTAAGAAGATCCTCTTGTTGACAAAGGAAGATACCAAAGGTTTGTCACTAACTAGACCAGATATTGCTTATTCTGTGAGTATTGTTAGCCAATTTATGCACTCTTCAACTCAAAGACATTTAGAGGCAGTCAACCATACTTTTAGATATCTCAAAGGCAGTCCAGGTAGAGGATTAACGTTTCGGAAAAATGAGAAAAGAAGCATAGAAAGGTTCACGGATGCAGATTGGGCTGGTTGTATTGAAGACAATAGGTCAACATTTGGTTATTATACTAAACTATGGGGGAATCTTGTCACATGGTTAAGTAAAAAGCAGTTCATAGTAGCAAGAAGCAGTGCAGAAGCAGAGTTTAGGGCAATTGCACAAGGATTTTGTGAAGTTATTTGGTTAGAGAGGTTGATGTAGGACCTATAGATCACCACTTTCTCTCCCACCAAAGTTTTCAGTGATATTAAATTAGGCATCAGTATAGTGAAGAATTCAATTCAACATGATCGAACAAAACATGTTAGAATTGATAGGAGCTTTATCAAATGTGAAATAGAAGAAGGGGGCATTGATCTATGCTATGTCTCTACTGAAGCATAGGAAGTCGATATCTTCACATAGATCATGCCCACGCCTAGATTCGAGACAATTCTAAGCAAGCTGGGAATGATAAATATCTATTCCTCAACTTGAGAGGGAGTGTTGGATAATTATCTTAGTTAAGTTTAATTAGCTTAGAGATTATCTCCTAGGAGATAAGTTTATCTTCTAGTAGATAAGATAAGATATACTATAGATAGGATAAGTTAGTATATACAAAAAAATCCAGTACTGTAGTAGTATTAGAATAGATTATACTCACGTATAAATTACATATAATCAGGAAATAAAGTGGGTTTTCTTTTGATATTTTCTATAACCTCTTGTTTCAACTTTAACTGGGTTATTTGTGTATCATAGTTGTGTGTATCTTTTATTGGCATCTTCTCAGCTTTTGATCATATTCTGATATTTTTACATACAATAATTGATCTGAAAGTTTGTTACCTCCTTGTAGCCATCAACTTGAACTCATGTTGAGCTTCATTCTTGCAGGGTGAAGCACCTGTTCTTGTATCCAGATTGTTGGATCAACTGGTGAAAAGTGACAAATATGGTGAGCGCCGTGGAGCTGCTTTTGGACTTGCTGGGGTTGTTAAAGGATTTGGAATATCTTGCTTAAAGAAGTATGGAGTGATTTCTACATTAAGGGAAGGTCTTTTAGATAGGTAAATTATTTCTTGCTAATAAAATTAGGTTGAAGTTGTATCCTTGGTTCATATTTTAACCCATTTCACTTTCTAAGTTCCTTTAGTGACTGTGAATGTGTTTTCTGTTCCTCTCGTGGCAAAGTTGAGTCTGCATCCTATTTTCTCTGTTTCTATTTTTAGCAATCTAAATTTTGTTTAACTTCTTTTCTTAGATGGTGTTGCACATGTTGTGGGTTTCAGCTCTACAGATCAATTATGGACTTGAACATGTAAATTGAATGGTTATGGTATTTGATGTGCTCCTTGGTTTCTTTGAATGTCAGGAATTCTGCAAAATGTCGTGAAGGAGCTTTACTAGCTTTTGAGTGCTTATGTGAAAAACTTGGAAAGTTGTTTGAACCGTAAGAATTTAAACTCTTTTTCCAAGCAAGTGAAATGACCTTCAAGGGTTCTTTTTGAGCATATGATAACTTCTTTTTCATTGTTGGGATCCAGGTATGTGATTCAAATGTTACCATTACTTTTGGTTTCATTCTCTGATCAAGTTGTTGCAGTTCGTGAAGCTGCTGAGTGTGCTGCTCGAGCAATGATGTCTCAACTTAGTGCACAGGGCGTTAAGCTTGTGCTTCCATCCCTTTTAAAGGTATATACTTTGGATTCATGCGTCTAGCACTTATCAGATAGTTTGATTTGGTGATACATGATACTGCTTTACTGGTGAAGATGCATGTCGTCTCGCCATACCATTTTGTACATCCCAGCAAAGGTTAATTTGATAGTACTTTGATACTGTGATTTTCTGTGATGCTTACTGACATGGTGGAATCTTAAGGTGGATGTAATGTTTTGATTTGAGAATCGAAAATAATGATTTTGATATACTATTTCATTGCCTTTTCAACCCAAGTATCTGAATGTAATGAAGATGTTGACAGAGGATTGCCTATATATAATACATACATGTTCATTTATGGATTCCATTATATGTATATCTGTGGTTTTCTAATACATATATTTTCCATGTACAGATAAAGTTTCATATTTATCACAAAGTTTCACTTCGATGTTGGCATGAGTACTATGGTCTTTTCCATTCAAAATTCTTACTGTTATGGTCATCTTATATTACTTGATTGTCCATTGTCTTTTATTGCCTAAACGTTCAGGGTCTTGAAGATAAAGCGTGGAGGACAAAGCAAAGTAGTGTGCAACTACTTGGTGCTATGGCTTACTGTGCTCCTCAGCAACTCTCCCAATGCCTTCCTAAGATTGTTCCAAAACTGACCGAGGTTTATCTTAGTCTAAATCCAACCTGATAGCTTTTCCTTCCGTAAACCAAACTCTAACTCTTGATATTGCTGTTCCCAGGTGTTAACTGACACTCATCCCAAAGTCCAGTCAGCAGGACAAACAGCACTCCAGCAGGTTGGAGTTTTATTTGTTGTTTCTCTCCTGGTTTTCCACCATAGTTCCCCTAACCTGTCTTTGCTGGTGCCTTTCTTAGGTTGGGAGTGTTATAAAGAACCCAGAGATATCATCTCTTGTCCCTACACTTCTCATGGGACTTACAGATCCCAATGACTATACCAAATATTCCCTTGATATTCTCCTCCAAGTAAGATTTATTTGATGGAAAATTTGAATCCTTTTTTTCTAGTTTCATTTGACAAACTCATGGTTCTAAGTGCTCTTCTATTTGTTGCAGACTACTTTTGTTAATTCAATTGATGCCCCTTCACTTGCTCTGTTAGTGCCAATAGTTCATAGAGGTCTAAGAGAGAGGAGTGCTGAAACTAAAAAGAAAGCTTCACAAATCGTTGGAAACATGTGTTCATTAGTTACAGAACCAAAAGATATGATTCCTTACATAGGGTTGCTTCTTCCCGAAGTTAAAAAGGTACCTCTTGTTGACTTGTGTTATCGGTGTATGGATTGGCTCTAATGTTATTTGTAAAATATGCAAATAGGTCCTTGTGGATCCAATTCCTGAAGTCAGGTCTGTTGCGGCAAGGGCCATCGGATCCCTTATAAGAGGCATGGGAGAAGAAAACTTCCCAGATCTTGTTCCTTGGCTTTTTGATACTCTTAAATCTGATAACAGTAATGTTGAGCGCTCAGGAGCTGCTCAAGGTTTGAGTGAGGTAAAAATCATAAGAATTCAACTTTTATTCTCGAATACGTAAGGGTACTACTAAACTTTGGAAAAATATTTCATAATTATAGCGTCAAGCTAAGAGTATGCAGACAACTCGATAATTGTTAACCCCCAGTTGAATTCATTAGTTGCTTTAATCAGGAATCTTCTTCTGTGTCTTAACAAAGACACTTATATGAGTTGCTGGTACGTCATAATTATCAAGCCCGTCTTTTCTAAAGAAAACTTTACTCTATGGTTATCATGTAGGTTTTGGCAGCACTTGGCACAGAATACTTTGAACATGTACTTCCTGACATTATCAGAAACTGTTCTCATCAAAAGGCGTCTGTGCGTGATGGATACTTAACACTTTTCAAGGTGAGCATATTGAATATGTGATAATTCTTAAATTTTTCGGAGCTTTTACTTACACGAACCTCGTCTAATTTTTTTGATTCTTTTGCAGTATCTTCCTAGGTCTTTAGGTGTTCAATTTCAGAACTATCTGCAGCAGGTGCTGCCTGCAATCTTAGATGGTAATTTTTCTTTTTTATTGTGAAATGGGGAGCTTTTTAAAATTTTTGGGTCCTCCGTTCGGTTTAATTGGTGATTTTTTTAAAGATACTAGCTGTATTTATACTTTTCCAGGTCTCGCTGATGAGAATGAGTCTGTGCGTGATGCTGCATTAGGTGCTGGGCATGTCCTGGTGGAACACTATGCCACAACGTATGCATGTGCTTGGTCTTATTTTCCTTTTTTATTTACTCACATTAACTTTAGTATTTTGTCTGTTCTGCATTGTTTTTGTGGCGAAAGCTTTTTAGTTGTTGAAAAGTGACAGATGCATCGTGTTGTATCTCTTCTAACATCTTTTATTGCTGTTGTTACTTTTCTTTTGCTCATTTTCAGGTCATTACCTCTTCTCCTTCCAGCTGTTGAGGATGGTATTTTCAATGATAGTTGGCGTATTCGCCAAAGTTCTGTTGAATTGTTAGGAGATCTCTTGTTTAAGGTATTTATTCCTTGACCTCTTGATACTGGTTTGTGGAACTCTTTAGAGCCAGCTCTTTCTGTGGCAATTTCCTGAATTGTTTTAATTAAAAAAAGGTTGCTGGAACATCTGGAAAGGCTTTACTTGAGGGTGGTAGTGATGATGAAGGTGCTAGTACTGAGGCACATGGTCGGGCTATCATTGAGGTATTAGGCAGGGAAAAGCGCAATGAAGTCCTTGCTGCATTATACATGGTTCGTACTGATGTCAGCATATCTGTACGTCAGGTAATGTAACTGGAAAATTGTTTTTCTTGCCTTTCTTGTGCAATTCTCTTGTATCTGTTACCGTTTCATGTTACAAATCCTGCAAATTTTCTTTCCTCTATTGGCAGGCTGCCTTGCATGTATGGAAAACTATAGTGGCAAATACTCCAAAGACGCTGAAGGAAATAATGCCAGTTTTGATGAACACTTTGATTTCTTCTCTTGCATTCTCCTCCTCTGAGAGGCGACAGGTTTACTTTTCTATTGTGAACTGTTTGAACTTTCTCATTGGATTGTAAAATGTTCATATCAATAAAGTGATTTCAACTTTAGGTTGCTGGACGAGCACTGGGTGAGCTTGTTAGGAAGCTCGGTGAAAGAGTACTTCCTTTGATAATCCCAATCTTATCCCGTGGACTGAAAGATCCGGATGCTAGCAGAAGACAAGTAAGCTTGTTTGCAGCAACAGTATTCAGTATTCAAATTTTGCTCTGAATCATCTGGAACTGCAACTCTAATCTCAATTCATACATTCTGGAGTCTTATAATTTCTTATGCTCTGCCTAATGAAAATTTCCCATCTCTCTTGGTCTCCAGAATCATATATCATCAGGAAAGATAGTTTGTCACTGAGATTGGTCTTTAATAGTTTGTCACTGAGACTGGTCTTTACTTGTTCTCTTGATTGCTCTTATCTAGTAGTGCCACCTTTGGAGGAAATGGCCCCTGTTATTAGTAGTTAACCATTGGAATGGCAGCGTTGCGTGCATGACACTTATAGATCTTTTTCTTTTCCTTTTTGTATATCAAAATGAATGAGCATAGGAGTTGGTAGTTTAGTCTGGAATGGATAAGAACTTTCATATATATACTTGCTTCCTGTGATTCTAATATGATCTGAAATGACAGGGTGTATGCATTGGTCTGAGTGAAGTAATGGCAAGTGCTGGGAAGAGTCAGTTATTGAGTTTCATGGACAATCTAATCCCTACTATTAGGACTGCGCTTTGTGACAGGTTCGTTATAATTTTTTACATGTCTTACAGAGGACATTCTGCTAAAACAAATACTGTATGCATTCACAGCATCCCTGAGGTTCGAGAGTCTGCTGGCTTAGCATTCAGCACACTTTACAAGGTTTATTTCCTGGTCTTTGTTTTTATCTGAAATTTGTTTTTCAAACTATTTAGTTTCAGTGAGATCACCTATTTTGTCATATTATTATTATTATTCAGAGTGCTGGAATGCAAGCGATTGATGAAATTGTTCCAACACTGCTGCATGCCTTAGAGGATGATGAAACGTCTGATAATGCTCTTGATGGTCTCAAACAGATTTTAAGGTATAAATTATGCAGCACAGATTTGTTGTTTAATCTCCTCTGTTACTCTGTTTCTTGTGTTGACCATTGCTCCTTCATCTTCTCATATTTTCTATAATTCAGTGTCAGGACTACTGCTGTGTTACCACACATTTTGCCAAAACTGGTCCATCTTCCTCTTTCGTATGGCTAGCTTTCCCTGATTTTCATCCAACTCTACTTGTTTTCTGACTCATATTCTGTTACTAATATCTTGAACCGCATTCAGTGCCTTCAATGCGCATGCTATTGGAGCTTTGGCAGAAGTTGCAGGACCTGGTCTCAACCTTCATCTTGGTACCGTTCTTCCTGCTTTACTTTCTGCAATGGGTTCTGAGGACAAGGTATGTAGAAAATGATAAAGCCACCTTTATCTCTTTTCCTATCTTACAATAACTCGTACTTCAAGAAGCTTTTCAATTTGTAGGATGTACAAGCCTTGGCTAAAGAGGCTGCAGAAACAGTGGTCTTGGCTATTGATGAGGAAGGTGTTGAGTATCTGATAGCCGAACTGGTTAAAGGTGTTGGAGATAATGTGGTATGCTGTTATTTATGCTGTTGAGATTTAATCTCTCTCTCTCTCTCTCTCTCTCTCTCTCTCACTGCAATTACATCTCAACGATTTCAGGCTTCAATTCGAAGAAATTCATCATATTTGATAGGGTTTTTCTTCAAAAACAGCAAGCTATATTTAGCTGATGAGGCTCCAAACATGATAACTGCACTGATTATATTGCTAAGTGACCAGGATTCAGTGACGGTTGCGGTAGTGCTTTTCTGTATGTTGCTTCTTCTATCATTCTGTTGTCTTCTGCAAATAATATCTTGTTCAATAGGTTGCTTGGGAAGCTTTGTCAAGGGTTGTTGGTTCAGTTCCAAAGGAGGTACTACCGTCATATATAAAACTAGTGCGTGATGCTGTTTCTACGTCAAGAGATAAAGAGCGAAGAAAGAAAAAGGTCTGCCACCATAGTGTGAAAAAATAGATCATCATACAGTAACTATAAATTGTTCGCCAAAAATCTGTCATATGTCCCTTTGTTTCATTTTACCATTCCATCTGTTATTTGTGAAACATTGATTAGAAATACATTTATCTGCAGGGAGGGCCAGTTCTCATTCCTGGTTTCTGTCTCCCAAAAGCTCTTCAGCCATTGCTGCCAGTATTTCTCCAAGTATGTTTCTATTCAATGGATTGTTCAAGTTATTTTCTTTGATTTACCAAAAATGGAATTAAAGAAATTTTAGCTTTTGTTCTTTAGATTATTTTCATATTGATTTTGACAATCACACTTACCTAGTTGGATTTATCCATGAGAATGAAAACTCTTTGGATAGTGTCTGGAGTCACGTCTTCCCTACAGTCCCAATGTTTTTAGTGAAAATTAACTGCTAATACAACGCATCTCATATTGTTTGAGACTTTCTTGGGTAAACTAAGTATGCAGAAATTTATCAGTTCATGCGACTGTCAGAAGAGACTAAAGCTGAGCAAATTCTTTTTTGGTTTCTTATGCATGTGATGGAGCAAGCGTGATCTCTTGGTATAACATGTTTTAGTTAATTTTTACTCATTGTTGTTCAACATCTTCAAATGTATACCAAGTCAAAATATGAATCTGTTAGAGTGGATCGTGCGAAGCAGTCATTATTTACAAAGAGCGAACATGTTGTGTAAGAACTTTTTCAAGAACATAAAGTCCACCAGAATTTGTCAAAAGCATTCCTTTATCTGTAGAAGACATTTCCTATAGGCTCAGATACCATGTCTCATTTGAAGCTAGTTAGTTTGTTCTTCCATTCAAATGTGAATTGAAGCTCACATGAAGTAAGATTTTAAACCTTCTTTTCTTTCTTTCCGTCTTTGGTTAAAGATTATATCTGCTTTTATGATCACACAATATGCTCCATCTGAATTTTCTTCTTCACTTCTAGGTATATTATGTAAATTCCAATGGTATTGGCAGCATTTGTTTCATTGTGTTGATACGTTAGATGTAGAGTTTTTGGTTTTGGCTTGCATTTTGACACCCTTTGAATTCTTGTAAAACATGGATGATTTAAAATGAAACAGAAAAAATGTAAGAACATGCAGACTTCTGTTTTACTTTCCCTATGGAATATTTAATCTTTATTTCCATAGGTTAGAACTTGAAATATAAGATCATTTACGCCAGTAAATTAAGCCAAAGATATTTAATCATTGCAGTATCAGTTTACTGGAATAAGCACAAAGGAGACTGAAATTTGTATAGATTCTGTACTAGGATTCGATTATGCGACTAATATAGCTTTTTTATAATCCTTTTGGCACTGTTTTTGGGCTTTGTGCACTTGCTTGTTTTTATCTGTCATTTCTTGTCCTTGCTTTATTAGAAGAGACTAAAGTAAATCAGGTTACTGTCTTGTGTCACTACTCCTTTATCATTGTTTAATAAGGAAATGTATGATGCTATAATGTATGTCTTCAGGGTCTAATAAGTGGGTCTGCAGAACTTAGAGAGCAGGCAGCCCTGGGTCTTGGGGAGCTTATTGAAGTAACTAGTGAACATGCATTGAAGGAGTTTGTCATCCCTATCACTGGGTATGTACAACAGGCCTCTAAGAATGCTTGCTATTTTTGAATTGTGACTGCTAATTTTTTTTTAGAAAGGAAGTGCAGCTCTGGCTTTCTTCTTGCTTTTTGCGTATAATTATATTGTTTGACGATATGGGATTTTGGGGGATGATGCTACAAATTTTTCTTGTTTTAGAATGGATTTATGCATACTTTGTCATCAGTGGTGCTCTGTTAAAAATCCAGAACTATCTGCTCCCTTCTTTTAGTTTTAGTGCTATAAACTGCATTCAGGAAGTACTTTTTGACTCTTATTAGTGTCAGTAGATACCCTGGAATTTATGGTTTTAACTTGTTTCTTAGTAGCTGATTCCTTCAGAAAGTTTTAGTGTGGCTTGGCTGTCTAGGTAAGACTTATACCATTGAGTTCATGCTCTGACTATTGAGCATCTTGCATGCAAAGGAAAGAAATCTTGCACTTCCAACTGTTCAGTTTGTGTCAACAGTAGTCTTCATGATGTTGTATTAAAATGTGCTTTTAGGCTCATGTGTGACTGTATTTGTCATTTTTAAATTATAGTCATTGTAAGTTTCTCTTGTAAATTTCAAGCAAATTGTTTTACACCTTTTCTCACTGAACTATTCTTAATTAATTTTGATTTTACATATCTTATGTATACAGGCCTCTTATAAGGATTATAGGTGATCGGTTTCCTTGGCAAGTGAAGAGTGCCATTTTATCCACCTTAAGCATCATTATAAGAAAGGGTGGCATAGCACTCAGGCCCTTTCTTCCTCAGCTTCAAACAACATTTATCAAGTGTCTGCAAGACAGTACAAGGTTTGTTTGGATAATTAATGTTTTGATCCCTATCTGAAACCTACTATTTATATTGATAAAAACTAAACTCTTATAATTTGTAGTTTGTCCTGAAAATTTCCCTTTCTAAACGAAAGCTCAAGTATATGCTTGTTCTATTTTGTAGATAGTATAGTGATGATTTTATTTCTGAAACTTGCTCGTTATCTAGTCAAATTGTCTTTTCTTTGCATAATTATGTTACAAAAGCCGTCTCTGTTATTGAGATCTTGTCTTATGCAGGACTGTTCGTACAAGTGCTGCGCTTGCACTTGGGAACCTCAGTGCTCTCAGTGCGAGGGTTGATCCTCTAGTCAGTGACCTCCTATCTAGTTTGCAGGTGGTACTTACTGTTTTGCTTTTCATTACCACTGATCTTCGTAAAGATTTGCTGATGTTGGCATGATATTTCAGGCATCAGATGCTGGTGTCCGTGAGGCAATCCTCACAGCTTTGAAAGGAGTCATAAAGCATGCGGGAAAGAGTTTGAGCAGTGCTGTTAGAATTCGTGTATATGGTCAGCTGAAAAATTACATTAATCATGATGATGACCAAGTTAGAATATCCGCTTCCAGCATATTGGGAATTATGTCACAGGTCTGATTCATATATCATAGGTTTTATAAATACTAGTTATATCCTCTACATAACTAAGTTTTAACTCAATCAACAATTTGAAGGGGTTTTATTGCTCACACTTCGCACGGGAATCTATTCCCTCCTATCTTTATCCAGTTGTAGTTGCTTGTTTTTAAATTGTACCGTAGAGCAAATTTTTTCTCTTATTCTTCAGAAACTTTTGATTTGGAAAGTTATATTCTATGACATCGGGAGGTGGAAGTTCTGATAGGAACAATATATTTTTCCCTTTGTTGGTTGTATAGCATAAGATGTCTATATTCAAATAAAGCAAATTCTTCCTACCCTTATTTTTTCCCTTCTTCCTGTGAAAGAAGTGTTTCTGCTTACCTCAAGGATTTTATTACAGTACATGGACGATACTCAGCTTTGTGAGCTGCTACAGAACCTTTCTGATTTGGCCTCTTCAACAAGCTGGCTTTCTAAGCATGGGTCAGTACTTACCATCTCATCCTTGCTCAGACACAATCCTTCTTCAGTTATTATATCTCCAGAGTTTCCATGTATCATAGACTCCCTTAAAGCTGCCTTGAAAGATGAAAAGGTAATACAGTTTAAACCTTCCTAGTTTTACTTTCATATTGTCAATTGCTGAATTCTAACTGCCTTCTGCAAATCAGTTCCCACTCCGTGACACTTCAATTAAGGCTCTGGGAAGGCTTCTACTTCATCAAATTCAAAATGATGCTTCTAAATCTGCTTTGAATGTGGATATTGTATGTTCCATAGTCTCTGGTATGCATGATGATTCTAGTGAAGTCAGAAGAAGGGCATTGTCAGCTCTTAAAGCAGTTGCAAAAGTATGTTAGGGAGATTGTTATTCTAAATTCTTGGATTTGATCAGCCAATTGTGATGAAGGTTTAGAAACTTAAGCATGGTACATTCTATTGCAGGCAAATCCCTCATACATTGTGGTCCATATTGCAATTGTTGGCCCTGCACTTGCTGAATGTATGAAGGACAGTAGTAATCCAGTGAGACTTGCTGCAGAAAGATGTGCTTTGCACACTTTCCATTTGGCAAAAGGTATTTTCCTTTCTTGAATAGAATATCATCGACTTAAATGCTTTCTTGGATATTTTTAATATAACCTATGTGGACTGGATTTTTCTGTGTTCTACTATTCTAATGGGCCATTTTGTTCTGTAATTTTACTTTCCCAAAGTTACTCTTGTCTGAGCAAGAACATTATGCGGTTTGCTAATTTAATGACAATTTATTTTCAGGTCCAGAAAATGTATCAGCTGCTCAAAAATATATCACAGGCTTGGATGCCAGACGACTTTCCAAATTTCCTGAGCAAAGGTAATTTTTATGACCTTAGCCTCTTCCCTTTGCTCTGTTGTGATATGAGTGTATGGTTTATGTTGGTTATATTTGGTTGTATTTGTTGTTGCAAATTGCAATGCATGTATACATCCCATGATTCATATATTTATGACCATGCAGTGATGACAGTGAAGACAGCGAAGATGACTCGACAAGTGGCTGAAATTGGGTTGGTTGATCATTTTCATCTTTTAAGTGGTTCAAGGGTAGAGTTATACCAGGCGATAAATTGACTTTATATCCCTTATAGGCATCTTCATTTGTCAGCAGGGTTGTTTAGCTTTTATACATACGTATACATCGGAAGATTAGAGATTTGATGCCCAAATTTTTGTTGCTTGGGTATAGTTATTAATGTATCGTATGTACATAGAAGACAAGCCTATGGCTTACCTTTTGGCGGTACTACAGTTGTCAACCCAAAATTACTACAATATTTATTCTGCAATGCAGATATTCTTGCTTATCGGAAGCATATTTTCAACTTACATCCATCTCTGGCAGGACTGTTATATTGAGTGTTATGGTTATTAGTTGCTAATGGCACTCATGGTGGGATTCTCTTTTTTCTCTCACCTCTACTGGCCACCTTTGGCTATAAAGTTATTCTCTCGTCTCCATTGCTATATTTCAGTCCTTTGATGTGTTTCAGAGGTTTTTTTTTTTTCTGTCTGGGTTGATTGGCGTGTATTGGTTTTGGTGGCTCCCGTTCCTAATTTCTACTCTAGGTTTTGGGATGTAAAATATGGCTAATGATCTGGTGTCGGATTTGGAGAATTTCTGAAATGCTTGAAGCGAAAATTGTAGACGATGATGTTCAAGAAGGATTTCATCCTACGGTGAAAGTTCTTCCGTCTAAATCCTTCAGAAAGTAAGCAGCCAAGAGAGGTTTTTCCCTTGTTTGGCATTCTGTCCCAAACTTCATCTATATCGGAGCTTACGGACAATCTATTCTTGTTTCGGTTTTGCAATGTGGTTGGTATGAGACTACTTCTAGAGGGCAGACCCTGAAACTGAAACCCAGCTTGTTGCACTTGAGCGGTGGCGGGTGACATGCCCCGGACTAATTTTCAGTTCTCAGGCCAACCATTCTTGGTTCAAGTTTGGAAGCTTCCATTTAATTTTCAGTTCTCAGGCCAACCATTCTTGGTTCAAGTTTGGAAGCTTCCATTTAATTGCTTTACGCAAAAGGTGGGTGGGTAGATAGGGAGAGTTTTGGGGAAGTACGTATGATGATGAGATAGCTTTGAAGAAGGGAGGCTTAAGTTCATGAGGATTTGGGTTAATCGACTGGAGTCCTAAATTAAGCGGTTCAGAGAGCACCCGCCAAAACTAGAACGAGATTTTTAAAAGCTCGAATCTTTTATTTAACTGGAAAAAAATTATTGGGCATGAATAAGCCTCGTAAATGAAGTTGGGACTGTTTATTATGTTCAGATTTGAGAATGCCTGACTTAATCATCCTTAGTATAAATTTAAGCAGCCTCAGGTGGAATGGAGAGGTTTTCGGCCATACTGTACAGAAGATTAAAGAGATTGAAATGGGAATTAGTAGTGTTGTCTAAAATTTCACAATGGTGAAATCATTGGCTCTTTGGTGCGCCTTATTCCTCAAGTGTCTCAACCTGAGTTGATGCTTGAATTCCCATTGCTCTTTGCAACATGAGCTATAAGATTATTTCCACGGTTTTTAGCAATCAGCTTAAAGTTGTGCTTGATCTGGTCCTATCGGATACTCTATCGCTTGTTCTGATAATGTTTGGAATATTTTTCAATATCTTAAATCAAGAAGGCAATCGGGGAAACATTTAATGGTTGTGGAGTTGGATGTGGCTAAAGCTATGACGGTTGGTTGGAACGGAAATTTGTCAGGTTAGCTAGCTGATTTACAACTGTATTTCTTGGGCCAAGCATAAAGTAGTTCTCAGCCATGGGCTATATTGCCTGTCAAGGGGGCTGAGGCAGGGTGAAACCTCTTCCCTTATGTAATCATCATCTATGTAGAAGCTTTTTCAGCTAGATTGCAGCGAGGGGGATTTTGGCATCTTAAGGTGCACCTCAAATCCTCTGCCTGTGTACCCTGTCTCATCTCTGTCCTAACTCATCCAAGCCATCCATTTATGTAGGACCCACATAAATGGATGGCTTAGATGAGTTGGAACAAGGTTAGGACAGGGTACACGGGCCAGAGGATCACGACCTCTTAAGGGGTGCATTTATCTTACGTGGAGGTCCAATAATCTAAATCTTGTTGACAACTGCATCATGTTTTCCCATGCTGCAAGGAAGGCAGTTTTAGATCGAAGGTTGTTAGTAAATGGAACAATTATTCCAACAGGTATTTTTTTGAGTTGTCGATACGTCCAATCGAATGGAACGCCCAATCAGAATTTACCAAAATCGGGTTACTTGTACCTACAGTTGATACGTAAAACAAAATCATTTTAGGGTGTTTCCTTCCCATATAAACGGCCTTCTTTTGGGATAGATATTGGACCCGCTTTTGGAGTTCAACAATCATTTCTGATACCATAAGATGTTGGTACTTGGGTCACGGTACCTATTACAAGGTTTTGATTTCTAAAAAAAAAAAGCAAACTTCTGAAAATTTTAGCTTCAGCAGTGGCGAAGTATAAATGTCAAACAAAATGACTATTTGGGCAAACTTTCGCTGCGACGACGTCCTCAAATTTAGTGCAGAAAAATCCTTCGAAAAATGTTTGCCGCAGCGTACTCTGGGTCTCGCCATGGTAAAACCTTCGGATAAAACCCAGACTACCATCATTTAACTCAAGACATACATACATTCATACAATTCTTTCAACATAATCATTTTAACAAAGAAATTAACTATGAACATATACAAATAAAACTTCTTCAATTCATCATTTCATTACGAAAGTAAAGAGTTTGAAAACTTTATTTAAACATTAAAATCCACACCATTGACTTATTATAGAATACAAAATGCACATTATACAATTGAATGCTTATGCTTAATATGATTCTAAATATCATAAGTTTCTAACTTAATTACTAAATATAGCTATCTTGGAGTTGTCAAATGCCTTGCAATGTTTACAATTCTCTTGTTTTGCTTTTTCTTCACCTGCAGAGTGGAAAGTAATGAGATGAGCTGCAAACCTCAGTGACTTATACATTTATAACCATTGGCAATCAGCCATACAACTCAAGCATATACTAATATTTGTACATATACATCTATAACTTATTTTAGCTAGCAAGTCAATTATTCACAATTCAACTCACAACATATAATTAACAAAACGTCATCACATAGAACACATTATGTAAGTTATCCTTCAAAGCATAACACTTAATTATGCATCATACATAACAAATCGAATATGCTATGCACAAACAATTGGCTCGAGGGTTCCATGGAAATGAAATGAAGAAATCGAAGTGTACACCATGGATAAAATGAGTCCACTTTTTGGATCTCATATGCTACAAGCGGGCAGTTGGGAGAAGGCTCTTATCAACGTGCACATGATGAACGAAATGGTTCCACTCTCGCCCAAACAAAAGCATATAATCATGCTCAAATCATTTTATCATATGTTCATACTTTCATGCTTTTTCTCATCTTTTCATTCTTACAAAATGCCATGACATGTTTCAATGGCATAACTTAATCATAATGCATTTTCAACAATCACAATAATTCACTATCAAGCAAGTTAACATACAATACACATACATTCAATTCAAGCAATTTAGCATACAATCACCAATAAGACAAACTTGCCCATATTACACAATAACCATAAATATATTACCCACCTTGAATTCCTTGCTTAAAGACTTGCTCAAAGGTGCCTCTCCTCTTGGCCCTCTAGCCTTCCTTGATTCCCTTGATCAATGAAAACAATCTCATTCAATAGGAATACAATTTGAGGACCCATATATAGCATATTCACTAAGATGAATTCTAGATACTCAAACTCTTCCAAAAGTCCCAACCTTTGGGTCCATTGTCCATGATCATTATGATTAGGTAAATCAAGGGACTTGGCAACACTTCCTTCTAGAAAAATATTCCTCATTATCTTAAGTTTCTAATGGCACCAAAATCATTTAATTTAGTTCAATAATCAAAAAGTTATACCCCAAATATTTTTGGACCATTCTTATGTTGAAATAGTATTCTATGCTCAAATTCCATCTAAACATTGAAATTCTTAGAGACTGAATTAGAACTCAATTTCTTCAGACAAATTGTATCCGTATGTCTTTAGTTTACTTAAAATAAAAAATCACTCAATTTGGATAACTACACAAAAATTTATGCCTAAAATGCCGAAATATATTCAAGTTATTTCTGAACAAACTTCGTCGCGGCGAGCCACAAAGTTGGCCACGACAAACTTTGATTTTTTTCAATGTTGGCCGCAGCGAACTACAGAGTTGGCCATGGTGAACCATGGGAACTTCGCCGTGGTGAATCAAAGAGTTGACCGCTGCGAACTTTAGTAGAAACGCGACTCTTCTCCCAAAATTTGCCAGATTCTTACTCTATTCAACCTCATTTTACTTCTAACTATCACCAAAACATGCTTCATTCATCAAATCAGGAACAATGACGCTTATACTTACTTGTTTATCCAAAGTTTCTTCAATCACCATGAAACCTTAGCTTAGAAATCCTTAAAAATAAAAAATGATTATGTAATTCTTTCTTTCTTCCAACACAAACCCCACACAAATCCATTTCTCTAAACCCTTTTCTAACAAAGCAAGAAGGAGAGATGATTACCTTAGCAAATCCTCTTCCTTCTTCTTCTTTCCAC
>JANKYF010000224.1:27077800-27090084 GCA_029829435.1 Erythroxylum hondense | reverse complement strand
TAGGAAACTGTATACATTTGTCAACCATAAGGGTTTGAAAGTAAAACACAGCCACATCATGTCTGCAAGTTAGCTAAGGCCCTCTATGGTTTAAAACAAGCCCCTAGGACTTAGTTCCACAAACTTAAATATACATTACAATAATGGGGCTTTCTTAATTCTAGGTCAGACACTTTCTTATTCTATTCACACATTCAGAAGTCATTACAATACTATTAATCTACGTGGATGATATATTAATCATAGGAAACTCATCTCAAGCAATCCACACAGTCAACAATCAATTATAGTCTCAATTTGCATTAAAAACATTTGGAAACATAAATCATTTTCTCTATTTTGAGGCTTACCAAAATAGCAATGGCTTATACCTTTCACAAAGCCACTATATCCAAGATCTGCTTAGCAGAGCCAACATGTCCTCATATAAGCCTTGCCCCACTCCAGTGACCATAGCAACCAAGCTATCACTTTATGATAGCACACCTTTTGAGCATCCAACTCTCTATCACAGCATTGTAGGAGCACTTTAGTACCTGTGCAACACCAACCAAACATACGCTTCATTGTAAACGAACTAAGCTAGTTTTTACCAAATCCTCTCAATACTCATTGTATTTCTTGTAAACGAGTATTACGTTACTTGAAAGAAACTTCAATTATGGGATTGATTTTTCATTCTTTGTCTACACTTTGGACCTTGAAGCCTACACTAATTCCTATTGGGCTAGCTCTCTAGATGACAGGAAGTTTACCACTAGTGGTTATGTCTTCTTGTGGGGAACCTTGTCTTTTGGACCTCCAAGAAGCAATCCTCGGTAGCTCGATCAAGTACCGAGGCTAAATACCTAGCTCTCTCATAAGTGTCTACTGAACTTTTATGGTTCACATCATTACTCTCTGAGTTAGGGTTTTCTCTTCCTCACAAACCGACTATGTGGTGAGACAATAATGGAGCTTGACTACTAACTCAAAATCCAATATTTGACTCATGAACAAAACACATAGAGGTAGATGTGCATTTCATCAGGGATAAGGTAGAAAAATGGATCTCTGGAAATCAAGTATGTGAGTACTATAAAGCAGCTTGCTGATATTCTTGTGGAGCATCTCACTTCAACAAGAGTTAATCTTTTGGTTTCCAAACTAAACCTAGATGAGAGTCCTAGTATTTGTTTGAGTTAGGCTATAAGACAAAAAGGCATAAAGGGCCTGGACTTGGATTCAAGTCAGTTCTATACTCTGAGCCTAAAATACAAAATGAAGCCCAACCATCATCAGATAAAATTGATGGTTCATGAAGTACAAGGAAACACTTGCAGCTATCGAATAATTCACCTCAATTAATTGCCAGCACCCAACACAGCTAATATGAGTTGTCTTACTTTCTGTTTTAACATAATTCATCACAACCGTTGATTTATTTATGTTATTATTGTATGACTCAAATTCATTGTCCAAGTGTATATAAAAACAATCCTGGAGATGAAATAAAATAACAATTCCTTTCATAAATGTTTTCAATTATTGTGTCATTGTTTCAATTCATAGCTCATGCTACCATATTTATTTCTATATATGCATATCCAAATGGATACGAGTGCTTTGAAGCATCCTTGAAGGAGTTTGCTTCAAACCCAATACACAAACGCAAATACAACACAAAACAGTGTGTATATATTACAGCAATGTAAAAAGATGTATAATTGCCACCATAAGCCTTCCCAGATACTTTGAAATTTCAGCACTAAAAACTCTTCAATATTCAGCCTCAAAGTTCCAAAAGTTCTTATATATATATATAGTAATGATTGCTTCATCTCCACAAATTGCTATTGAAATCGGGTTGGACACTTGGACTTGGACCAGGGATAAAGCACATTTGACACCGTCGTAAATTTCTTTCCCATATCCTTTTAACTGAATTCCCTAACACGTAAATTATTATAAGTAACAGGTCTTACGTGACAGTATTTGCAAATACAAAAATAACCATGACTATAGCTATCTTCAGAGCTGGTCGTGACAATTACCGAACCTATATATATACATAGAGAGAGAGAGTTTGTTAGTCTTATGTACCGACTACCTCCTTGTTCACTTAGCTTGCAATTAAAGTCAAGAAAAACAGTCTTATACGATACGAAGGAAAGCAGACTCAGGGAACTCAACTTGAAGGCAACTCATTCACACTTTTTACTCTTTTTCTTATTATACCTAAAACTCTCAATGAATAGGCAAGAAAGCCATAACTTTGTGCTCTGGGAACACAATATGCAATCTAACTACACTACATCTAACACGTTAACAGCACATAAACATTCGGTGTAACCGTGTAAGAGATGAAACATTTTCCAAGAATTTATTTCTGCATTCATGTGTATTATGAGGAAAAGGGTAACATATCGTATTCATATTCAGGTAAATACCTACACTTAGGTGGGGAGGATATGTGAAAGATATGACATGTGTCCGCACCAAAACATAGAAAAACATGCTAATTGAGTGCTACTTGGAGTTGAAAATAAGGTAAAAGAAAGAAAAAACATAAGAGACTGAGAAGGAAAGAAAACCCAGCCCCAGCTAAAAAGAAAGAAAAGAAAATCCAAAATATTAATGGCAGAGTTGTATGGTGGCAGATGTACACATTGATGGAGTGCAATAAAAGGTGGTTCTCTGGTATAGATGGGTAGGTCGGTGCTTTTGTTCTCTCTCTTTCTCTCTTTGGGTGCAATTTCACAGAAACAAGAATATTAAACACGGGTACTCTTTCTCTCTTCACCAATACATGAATCCAATGCAGCTAATGATGATCTTGATGGTGAATGTGATGTAGGCGGGCCTCTTTTGCAGGTTTAATTAACCCTCTTCACCCACCTTCCTTCCCACCATATTTAAAACGAGAGAGAGAGAGAGAGAGAGAGAGAGAGGGGGAAGTCATTTTCTTGTTTGTGTGCGTGTTTGTTGCTGGTGATATTAAAAAAATTAAATTAATTAAGAAGTCAGATTTGTTCTATTTTTTGCTAGTTATGGTGTGCTAGTTCATTCACTAGTTTCCTTCTTTTTCGGCACTCCAAGAGATATGGGGTTTTTAGTAAGAAAAAGAAGGCTTCTAGTCCTTATTCTTCTACTTCTCATAGCCCTTTTCTTCCCTGGAAGATTAGCTGTTGTTTCTGCTCTAAATTACACAAACTATAGACAAGTTAGTAGCTTGAGACTTGAAAGGATTAGAAGGCACTTGGGAAAGATTAACAAGCCCGCTGTGATGACCATAGAGGTATAGTCCTTGCATATGTTGTTCAATTACTTTTGTCTGATGTGGAATTCATTTTTTCTTATTCTGGGATGTGATCATTATAGAGTCCAGATGGAGATCTGATAGATTGTGTCCACAAAAGAAAACAACCAGCTTTAGATCACCCTCTTTTGAAGCATCACAAGATTCAGGTACTAGAATTTTTAACCCTGTTTCTGTCGCATACAATATAGAAACTATGTTTCATTGCTTTTCTGTTTCTGTATGGAATTGGATATATCATGGAAAAGGGTGTCTTTGTCTCTACATCTTTTGTTAATAACTTGAAAGCAAAGTAGACATATTAGGTTAACTTACAGTATTCATTGTTAATGATGATGATATAGAGAGAAGCACCAGAAATGCCAAAAGTATCGAGGAAGGTGACAACTACTAGTACTAGTACTAGTAATGGAGGAGAAACAGAAAGTATAGCTATGCAAATGTGGCATAGAAACGGGAGTAGATGTCCAAAGCATACGGTTCCCATACGACGGAGCACAGTGCGTGATGTGTTGAGGGCTAATTCTTTGTTTGACTTTGGCAAGAAACGTCCTTCAAGACGCTCCTCCGACGCACCCGACGTTGTCAGCGGAAATGGTCATGAGGTGTATATTTACATTTACATACATAAACTAATCACTTCACTTAAGACTAGTTGGTTACTAAATAAAGGAATTTGTGCTTAGCATGCGATCGCATACACTGGAACAACGCAAGCAGACGTTTATGGAGCGAAAGCAACTATAAACGTATGGAACCCATCCGTCCAGGTGGTGAACGAGTTCAGTCTCTCACAAATCTGGCTTCTTTCGGGATCTTTCGACGGCTCAGATCTCAACAGCATAGAAGCTGGGTGGCAGGTACTCCTCCTATCATTTTCTTCTTCTGGAGATGATAAATTTCTAAAGTCAGGATAATTCTACTAGTCAGGTCAGTCCGGAGCTTTACGGAGACAGCAGTCCCAGATTGTTTACATACTGGACAGTAAGATCTCTTCTTATCATTTCTAACATTTTATTTTTGGAATTGATTGAAAGTTTTTCCGTTGACTTTTTCTTATCTCAATTGATCAAGACATCCCAACCCTTTTGTTGATTTGACATTGTCCCCAGCTGTTTGTTGTCTCTGCAATCATTCACATGAAATTATGCAGTGTGTTGATGGTTTTAACAAATCATTCCTGTAGTAATTAGAAACATGCATGTTGGTGTTACACTAATTTATAGTCCCTTTGGGAACGTTTTTAGTGCCAAAATGAAGCAAAGATGACAATTTTGGAAATGGGCTTGGTTATCTCTTTTTCTTTAGCAGCTAGAACGACAAAAACAAGATGCTTAAGTGAGTGGACTTAATAAATGTGGTTGGTAGATTTTTTATTATTATGTCTCTATTCCTTGCTTGCAAAATTGGTTGCATTTATATGCGCTTTAAGGAACAGTTGTACCAAGAAAACAGAAATGACGGTGGGCATGAATATCCTACAAATCCAAGTGAACCTTCTCAACAATGACTTGATCATGAAGCTAAACATAATTCGAATCTAACTTTTGTGTAATCGTCAATTGCCGTTATAGAGTGATTCATACCAAGCAACAGGATGCTACAATCTTCTATGCTCTGGATTTGTGCAAACCAACAGCAGAATAGCCATTGGAGCTGCCATTTCTCCTGTATCGTCCTATTCAGGCAAGCAATATGACATCACCCTTCTCGTTTGGAAGGTAAACAATCTCACCAATTGTACAATTAATAAGTATCAGGCGGTGAGTTTGCGCTTGGGGAACTATTTAATTTGCTGTCATGATTAGGATCCAAAACTGGGGAATTGGTGGATGGGGTTTGGTGATAATACATTAGTAGGGTATTGGCCAGCTGAACTGTTCACACATCTAGCAGACCATGCAACAATGGTGGAGTGGGGAGGTGAGGTGGTGAACTCAAGGGCCAATGGAAGGCACACCTCAACCCAAATGGGCTCAGGCCATTTCGCTGAAGACGGATTTGGTAAGGCCAGCTATTTTCGCAATTTGGAGATCGTGGACGCGGATAATAGCCTCAGTTCGGTTCTGGCTATCTCAACCTTGGCTGAGAACACCAACTGTTACAATATCAAGAGCTCGTACAACAACGAATGGGGTACACACTTCTACTATGGGGGTCCTGGAAACAGCCCACAATGCCCTTGATCAGCCGTTCTCAAAACACATATATGGTGACTTGGAAATAGCAACATTTTGGATACTTAGCAATGTCAAATGTTTAATAAATGATAAGAAAGAATGTATACCTTAATATAATTAAATTACTCTAGAACATTTACTTAGTTCCATTTAGTACGTGAAAATATGTGTTCACTCATTGATTATAAGCATACCTTCTTATGGGCCGTCAAGGTTTTTCTAAATCAATCGAGCGGGGATTAATCTGAGAGTGGATAGCTTAAAAGTGTCTTCTTATAATTGAGACCCTCTTAGAACACCTGGTTAGCAACAAAAAAAAAACCATATATATATATATATCGTCCAACCTTTCTCAGCAAGGTACCTGAATGTTCCTTGGTTTACAGTTGGGTCGGGAAAGAACTTGTCAACTTTACGCACAACTCCTAAATCACTAATATCATCTTCTCGACATATAAAAACATATTTTTCAAGAATGACCACACAATTTTGCACTTAATAAATATTAACTAAATTTCAGATCTACCGTATCGTATGATTTTGCAATTTTAATTTAATTAACTTGAAAATTTCTTTTTTTTATACAAGGAAAAATCTTAAGAAAAACTAAAAAAAACTCTAGACCCTGGTCATAAATGCAGAGCGCGAGAATAAAGCACTCCAATCGTATCACGATATAGCACGTCTAATTGTCATATAATATTGCGTTTTGTACGAAAGGTACTTTAAAACTCTTTCAAAAGCAAACGATTGCCTATACACTTTTAAAAATGTGAATAAATCAAGAAAAATCAATTAGATTGTTGTATTCTCTTTTAAAATAGCTCCTCACGTCATCTTTCCCCTCTCCTCTGCATTTTCGAAATTCTTCCTTTGAAATCAACGATTTGAGTGTTTCTAATGTTAAAAATACTTCTCTAACCTATCAGTTGATCTAGTTAGTCATATACTAATTTACAAAAAAATCATGCCTACCTGATAGTAAAGGTTTGGCTGAAAACTCCAGCATGCATTTAATACACAACATTAACGTATAAAACACATACAGAAAACACATATATGTAACCGTAATATACATGTGATAAACAGCAGTGGAAGATCAAGAACGATTATACCTCCAGCTATTGCCTCCACCGTAGATCTGAAAGTTTTGTTGAAGGTCTGAGCTTCTATCCTCTTCCTGTAGCAAGCTTGATGGTGTCTACAATTATGCTACGGAGAAGATAGGGACCAAACCTTTTAAACCAACCCTTCATACCCTACTCTCCATCACAGTAGGTGAAGGTTGAGGAAGTGGGCGACAAGAACCCATGCGGGAGTTATGGGACATCATGAAGGGCCATGTAAAGAGAGAAGGGACCATATACTTTGTTCGAATCCTTACATTGGCTAGTTAATACAAGCTCTCAATGTCTTCTTAAGAATTATAGAGAGTCTCTTTTATTTCTACTAGGGTTGCCTATTGAAACCAAACTAATCTATATTATAGCACCTTACATATATTGGGTCTAGATGGTTTAAAAGATTTGCTAGAGAAAATACCGTGAGTGCTTTAACCAATATATGTAATCAGCTCTACTGGAAATTGGAATTTAATCATAGAGCTAGAGCTAATAGAGTAGATAAAGAAAAATAACACTTAAGGCTTCGTTGTAATTATCATACTGGAAGCTAATATTAGCTCTATCATTTTAGCTTATGTTTGAATTGTAATCTCACCTGATCTCATAACTTTAGAATGTTTAGCATAGTATATGAGGTATTAGTTCTAGGCCTCACTTTTACGAAGATTTTGCACCATCAAGCTTCTTTATCTATTAAGAATCTCCAAATTCTCTTATCATAAGGACTTTATATGTGAGATTTACTGGACATATTCCTAACCCACTTTCTTCTTTAGGAGAACAAATGTTATTGAATTTAACTATGGAAAATGATTTCCTTGTAGCATCACTTGACCATAGAAAGGATTTGAGCATCCTCTCTATAGATTTGATCAAGCTTTGAGGTAGAAAAATGTTCCAAGTCCAATACATATACAGATAGTTAAGGATGGAGTTGATAATTTAAACTTTACTAGCAAACGAAAGGCCTTTATTACATTACTTGCCAGCTCTTCTTTGAATCTTCTCTATCCAAAGAATAAGGTTTACATAAGTTGCCCTTTTACAGTAGATAGGATTATCTAGGTCAGTGCAAGGAAGTAATAACTAAGTTATCTAGTTTGCAAGGTAAGCTATACCTGATTAGAGTACTACATAAATCTTATTCATATTTATAGAAAGATTAGACAATTCCTTAAAGGTTTTCAATGAAGTCATTAATGCATTAATGGAATTAAGATCAACTCTTAAAAGGAGGATTAGATCATCTATAAAAGACAAACAATGAATCCCCAACTTCTTGCATTTATTATGGCACTTGAAGTTTCTTTATTGATCATTGATTATTCCAGTAAGTCTATTAAAGACCTCAATGCCTAAGGTGAATATGTATGGAAAAATTAGATCCCTTCATCTATAATATTGTGTACCTTTGATAAGATTTACAGGTTCTTTATTTACCAAGGTATGGTAGGATACAAAACTGATGCATAGATCTATCTAATTGATGAATTGTGTGTTGGAAAACGAAATGTCTTCTGAGTATTTAATATGAATTTCCAATTGATGGAATCAAACTCCTTGTGGAAGCCCTCCTTAATTGTATAACTCTTCAATGAATTTCTTTCGGTGTAGTTCTTAAAGAGTTGCTATGCTAACAAAATATTATTCCCAATTTTCTCCATATTATAAAATCCCTTTAAGATGGATGAATAAGAGTATTTAGAGTATCTTTGAATCTAGATGATATGAGCTTGGAAACAAACTTATATATTGTATTACGACAAAATATTAATTTGAGTTCCTTCAAACAAGTTAGATTAGGAGGCTTAGGTTAAGCTCATTAAGAATTTTACCTTTATTGAAAAACTCTAAGAATGGATTAGTTATAAATTGCTTAGTAAACCTCATAGATTATTGAAGAAGAAAGAATTAAGTTCATTAAGACGAAGTGCCTTATTATGATTAAGATCAAAGAGTGATTTCTTCACATTTGATTTATTAAAAGGAAAGAGCATGTTATTAACATCAAAGTCAAAGATACTTATAAATAAGAGACCTAATGATATGTGGAGAAGAAAAGCAAAAAAAGAAATGAAAAGAAAAGAAGTAGTTATTAAGCACTTAGAGAAGTAATCATAAGCTACACCTAATAAATCCTTATGATATTGAACTAGGATGCCATATGAATTTTAAAGTGAGATCATTATATTAGAATTTTTCGGATAGTCTTATAAAAGAATGTAGTATTCCTATCATTCTTAGTTAACTAATAAACCCTGACTATAGTAGTCCTATAATCCTTAGTTAACTAATGAATTCCTGACGTTTGTTTGAGGATTGAATAGTTTACTTCTAGGTCTCTTAATGTAAATAGAAAGATTTATTTACTCATCTTCTTATTTTGAGGAATCTAAGGTATCAAGATATAAAAAATGATGAGATTTTGATAAGGAAGCTTTAATAGTAGATACTACTTAATGTGTGTCACCATATCTTTTGAGATTAAGCTTATTCAACTCTTCCTTGACCATATGTAGTTTATGATATAAATAAAAGATTTGAAATCATGAAATTTGTCTCAATCCATTTTTGACAAAATTATTGAATCCTTCATCCTTTGTCAAATGAGTTTTGAAATGAAAGAGAATTTTCCTACATTGTTAATAAATTCTTAATTGATTATTTGTTTATTTCCCAATGCTTAATGATTAATGTTTATGTTGCGTTTAATATACTTATTTTGGTATATATTTTAAGTTAGGTATAAATTGAAGGAAAAAGAACCAAAATAAGCTAAATTTACATCCTTGGTGCAATTATACTAATATTTGGTCTTATTTGTCTTTTATGGAGCAAAAGGAGAAGAGTTAGGATAAAGAATTGAAGAATTAGACTCATTATGGAGCTATACACCCATGTAAGTGACTTATATGGTCATGTAAGAGACCATGTAATTCACTATAAATTTGTACAAACTTGAATATGTTGTTTCAACCGTGTGGAAGCATTTATGTTGTTGTAAATGAGTTACATGGTTTTGTCCCTTTCCCATATAACTCATTGAAAATGTGTATCTTTGCAACTTTTGGAGAATTATTATACATAGTAATTTACATGGTCGTGTAGCTAACCATTTATGATCACAAAACCTTGATTATGAAGTATAAAATGAAATTAAGAGGTCAATAATAAGGGGATATACAAGAGAGATACCAAAGGATGCATTAGACTTATGTTTTAAAGAACTATAAGCGATTAATTGTCTTCCTTCTAGTTCAAAGGGGATATCGGGGCCTAGTAGCTTATTTATGCATTGATCAATCTCAAGAACATCGCTACTATATCTCTTTTGGAATTGATTGTCTTATTTTGTGTTTAGAACTTAAAATTTATGTATGAACAAATAAGATAGGGCATGTGATCATTTATGTATAGATTTACTACCAGAATTATGATAACAATCATAACTATTGTTAACATAATTCAATTATGGTAAACTAATGATCATGCACCATTAGGAATAACATATCATAAGTTAAATAATCAAATCTTGTATGATTATTTCTTAGATTAACCCATTTTGCCTAGTTCTTGATGTTTTTAGATTAAATCTAAGGAGCATGTTCTAGGTAGATTAATAGTTAGATAGAATAAAAGAGATTATTTTAATTGATTACGATCTAAGGAAAAATTAGGATTGTTAAAGCTTATTATTAATCTACAGTTAATAGTTTTATAGAGAGTTATGAGAATAGTGTTACATTTGATTATGGATGTTTAAGCGAAAGTTGAGAATAAACTAAGAACTGGGCTTAAATCTATTGATTACTTTTTATGAATTTGTATTATTTAATTTAATTTGTCTTTCATAATTTAATTTAATTTTGTTAACTGAATTCATCCAAACTCCCATTTCATTACATTGATAAGTTTAACACAAAACTAAGTGACATGCTATTTGTTAATACAATCCTTTCTCACCACTACTACAAGTTTGGTCGTATAAAGTTAGGTTTTAACTTTTTATGTGTGTGGTCATGCGTCAAAATCTTGGCATTGTTGTTGTGGTTTGTTATTGATTTAATTTTTGTATTTGGTATTAATTGGTGTTTTGTATACTTATTTATAGCTGGTTTTATATTTTATATTTTTTTTATACTTGTTAGTGTTTGTAGATGACAGTGACTAGGTCTCCACATTATGATGCTCTACAATTAAATCCAAAGATTAAAAGAACATTGCATAGATTACGTAAGAAGAATAAAATGATTCAAGGAATCAAGCAGGGAATTGACTAAGGAGAAGCTATGGCTAATCCAAGAACTTTAAGGGAGTTGGCTACTCTAGACTTAAACTAAAGACCTCCATACATTACCTTCCTTTTTTTTTAGTATGTTACTTTTGAGCTTAACTCTAACCTAATCAATCTTTGTATAATTTTCATCGTCTTGTAAGTGAGGAAGCTTATAAGCATTCGAAAGAGCTCGATATGGTTTATTTAAATGTGAAATTATTGGTGTATGCCCCACGAACCTATTATAGAATGTACTCTAATTAATCCGTTGTGATTTAGGTAGTGTCGTATTCTGACCTTATTTACTATTAGGTAGTTATTACGTCTTGTTAGAGACCACTTATAACTTGTGAGCCTAAAAGAAGTTTAGGCTTCCTGCTAATATTAAACAAGCCTACTATAACACCCCTATATAGAACCATCCACACAGGTAGCAACCAAATTCTTGTACATGCATTCTATTCAATGTTATACATATACACATTACAAAATTTCGTATCATTTAACATTATCATTGAAAAGTAGTATTACATCTGATAATCCAAAAAAAAAACATACAATTTCCTATATTACATATACAACCATTCTTTAATCGAAAGACAAATTTAAAGGTGCTTTTACTCCTAGTTGTTGGCCTTGGTCCCTGCAAATGTTCTCTGTACCTCACTCCTATGACTTGAACCTACACAGATTAGCACCTGTGTTAAGCTTGAAACCTTAGTGGAGAAAACACTTAGTTTGGATGACCACTCACAACAATCATCCACCGAGCACATACATTCATGAACATTGCACCAATATAAATAATGATGACATACTTTATCAAATAAATAATGTAAACATGCTTCAATTTTTTTTTCATATACCATAAATTCACCTTCAAAACTCAAACATTGATATTGAACACTCAATGATACAAGTTATCAATACAAATACAAATACAGATGCTCATTCATATACCAATTATTTATGTTATCATAATGTATTTGTTGGACCCCGAACTTTTCTTAGAAGATTAGAACTGATAAACGAGAAATTTTGGTGATTAGTCATGACTAAAAAACAAATGATTAAAATTCTTGAATTAGAAATGATAAACGAGATTAAAGTAATAAATGAGAAGTGAGGGTAGATTTATGTTTTTGCTTTGGTGCTTTTGGTAGATGAGAGGTTACGAAATAGGAAAAATTAAGGTGAAAGTTAGAAGTAAAATGAAAGCAAAAATGAAGTGGAATGTGTGTAGTAAGTTGATGAAAGATATGTATATATGTGTGTGTTCTATTATTGGTGTTCATGATTAATCATAGATTATAATTTCTTTATAGATGATATTGAGTTGAGAATGAGGAGTAAATGAAGTAGAAAAGGTGATCTTGGTATGAGTTGTGTTAAGGAAAGATTTGGAG
>JANKYF010000224.1:26968063-26978481 GCA_029829435.1 Erythroxylum hondense | reverse complement strand
TAACATAATACTCCTCACATTCTATATCTTCTTTAAGAAATACTGATATGATTCTTATCATACCCCGCTATTAATCCTAAAGTTATAGTAAACAAAAACAAAGGAAACAAAATAAGAAAAATCTATAAATAAAATATAAAGGAAACTAACAAAAATATAACAAGAAAAATAGTATCAATGATTAGAACTAGTTGTTTCCCTAATAATGAAACTTAAAATTTGTTGAGTGTTATACATTGATATTAAAGTTTTTCCTTTTAGAAATGTATCATTCACTAACTAGACAACTGCACCTCTCATTGGTAACCAATATAGGACAAATCCTGTTAGAATGTGATATGGATTAAAAAGGATAACACTATTAACTAGTCTAATGATAATAAATAAAAAGATATTTTATGGTTTTTTAATAATAAAATATAATATAAAACCAAAACCTAGACAATAGACAAAAAATTCAATGATAAGACAATTAACCAGAAAAGGATTAAACTAAATAGCTAAGTTTGGATAATTACTTCCTCAAGTAGTACTTTTAACATCAAGACTCAATTAACATAAATTGGATACATTATATAGACTAGCAGGATCTCTAGACACTAAAGTTACACTCTCAAGATAAAAGCATCCACTCTTTAGTTGTTTAATCCATTTCTCTACCGTTGCAATTCCTTTTTTAAATGTACTAAGCTCTACGAAATCATATAAAAGCTTTCACCCTGATATAGGAAGATTATATAGGAATCTTTTGAGCACCTAGTCCTCTACCTAAATCATGGTCCACTTACAAGTAGGCTCTCTAGAATCATCCTAAGCTAATTTTAAATAAGATTTATACACGTATATGAATAAATAAGCATTAAGACAAATTAAAGATAGCTCATAGAAATATATCTTATATAAAAATTTAAAATCAAATTAATCGATGCAAAAATAACCATTAGTATTTTTCCTATCTAAATATATAAAAGTTCTTAACCATAAATCATGTTAAAAGCATTAAAATCAAAAGAAAGAAATAGAGAAGTCATAATATAAATAAATCTAGATGATCTCACAATTCCCATCATCATCTTGATCTAATTATATCGACATCTAGATCTTAATTTTCTAATAGAAAAATAACTTACAAGTCACTTCTTATAGATAATAAAGATGGAAAGACCTCGTGAAGCTGATAAGGAGTCAACTGATAGTGTGGTGGGGACAGATCAATCTCAATCAATTTTGGGTCCTCACGAGCCTCTAAGGGGTGAAATACTAGTACTATTAGCACCTGGGGAGATGTTTCTAAAGCTCTTCCATGATATGATGACATTGATAGATAGAATGACTGTGCCTAAATCTCCTATAGAAGATTTAAGAAAGAATAAGGTAGAAGAATTTTTGGGCATGACTCTAGAAGAATTTGATAAAGCAGAATATTGGTTAGGACAACAAGGAACAAATCTCCACCAAATAAATGGTTACCTATGTAGTCTCTCTCTTGCAAGGGACAATCTATGATTGGTTGGAAATTAGTCTTACTGAATCCTTAGATGCCTAACCCTCCGACTTGAGAGTTCTTTACCTAAGAGTTTAAGAAGGAATATATCACAAAAGCTTATAAAGAAGCTAAATTTAAGTAGTTTTTGAATTTGAGACAAAGAAACCTATCCACTGATGAGTATGAAAAGGAGTTCAACCGGCTCCGCAAGTATGCTCTAGAGCTTATTCTGACATAGGCATTTTGATGCCGACAATTTGAGGATGGATTGAATGATTCCATCAAAGAGTACTTAGTGGCAATAACTTCTCTATAACAAGTGAGATACTATCAACTAGTTGAAGTGGCTATTAAAATAAACAGTTAAGGGATAGTTAAAAGAGAAAGGGCACAAAGGAGGAGTTTTTCTAGAGGTGGCTCATCTTTGGACGAGAGGATCTGAGGACTTGCAGGGTGCATCCCTAGTAAAGTTAGTCTATAGTCCAGTCACCAGAGGAAGGCGTTAGGGGTAGTCCACAATATCTAATACTGGTAAAGAGTCTTCAGCTAGATAGGGAGATGGATTAACAGAGTGCTCCCACTCTGCCAGGAGACATTGGGGCACATATAGGTGGTTGATTGGGGCTTGTTTTAAATGTAGGGGTACTGATCATCTGATGGCTAATTATTTAAAAGGCTTGGAATAAAGTAGAGAACCTCAGGGGAGCAGAGGGCATCCAACGCACCCATTGCATCTAGAGGACAAGGTATAGGTAAAGGTGGACTAGGTCAGCCTAGGGCCACTTCAAGCACAATATCTGAGTCTGTTGATTGTCCTACAACACGAGTTGGTCTAGCACAGAAATATTTTATGAAGGCTCATAAGGAATGACATGTCCCAAAATTTATAGCTAGTATCTTCTCTCTTTTTGATTTAAATATGCATGAATTAATAGATCCCGGTTCCACTCATTCATACATTTGCATTGGGTGAGTGTGTGATAGAATGTTATCAGTAGATCAATTAGCCTATGATATATATGTGACTAGTCCATTAGGACATAGTGTATATGTGAATAGAGTGTATAGGGATTGCCCTATTAGGATACATGGGAAATCATTTACTACTAATTTGATAGAGCTAGCTTTCTATGAATTTGACTTGAACTTGGCCATGGATTGGTTATCCAAGCACCAAGCTATAGTTGATTGTGTGTTTAAAAAAATTGTGCTCAAAGATTCTGATGGTTATGAAATAATGGAGCATGGTATTTGGTTTAGTCCTTCAACAAAAAAGGTTGTGAGGCATATGTAGCTTTAGTACTTGATTCATACTAGTAGTAAATGAGTTTTTAGAAGAGTTATCGGGTTTGCCACCCAAGATGGAGGTAGAATTGTCTATTGAAATTGTACCTGATACTGCTTCTATTTCAAGGGAATCTTATAGAATGGCTCCTGTAGAGTTAAAAGAGTTAAAAACTCATTTATAGGAACTTTTGGACAAGGGTTTTATTCGGTCCAGTGTGTAACCATGAGGAGCGTCAGTCCTTTTTATCAAGAAGAAGGATGACACCCTATGAATGTGTATAGAATATAGATAGTTGAACAAGGTGATTGTAAAGGATAAGTATCCATTGCTTATAGTAAAAGATTTGTTTAATCAATTGAAAGGTGTCGGAGTGTTCTTTAAGATTGATATACAGTTGGGTTATTACGAGCTTCGGGTAAAGGATGTAGATGTTTCAAAGGACACATTCAGGACTTGATATAACCACTATGAGTTCTTAGTGATGCCTTTTAGGCTAACTAATGCACTAGCTGCTTTTATGGATTTGATAAATAAGGTGTTTCGACCCTACTTAGACTAATTTGTTATGGTGTTTATAGATGATATATTGTTTTATTCTAGGAATGAAGAGGATAATTGTGCTATACACTTTAAGAGAGAAGTCGTTATTTGTGAAATTAAGCAAATGTGATTTTTCCTTAAAGGAAGTTTCTTTCCTCGGGTGTATCATCTCTTCAAAAGGTATCAGGGTGGATCCCGATAAAATTGAGGCAATTGCTTATTAGAAGCCCCCTTAGAATGTAACAGAAGTGAGGAGTTTGCTGGCTTAGCTAGTTATTATTAGTGCTTTGTCAAAGGATTCTCAATAATTGCTTCTCCAATCACAAAGCCACTTTGGAAAGGCACAAAGTTTGAATGGAATGATAGATACCAAGCTAGTTTTGATTAGTTAAAGAAGATTCTCACTGAAGCTCTAATGCTAACGAAGCCAACTCCAAGCAAAGAGTATATAATGTATAATGATGCTTCTAGGAATGATCTGTGTTGTGTACTGATGCAGGATGGGAAATTGGTGGCTTCTACCTTGAGACATTTAAAGCCACATGAACAAAACTACCCTACATATGATTTAGAATTGATAACAGTAGTGTTTGCCTTAAAACTCTGGTGGCACCACTTATATGGGGAAAGATGTAGGGCATACACAGATCCAAAAAGTCTTAAATACCTGCTCACATAGAAGGAGTTCAATTTGAGGCAACAACGTTGTCTAGAATTGTTTAAAGACTATGATTGTATATTTGACTACACATAGGGAAAGCTAATATGGTAGCAGATGCTTTGAGTAGGAAGTCTATTTTATCTTTATCAACACAATACAATAGATGGAGCTTTGATAGCTTGATTAAAAGCAAGTCCTGACTTGAGACAGATGATAGTATATGCAAAAAAAGGTGATGCCAAGTTTCAATAGATTGTACAAGCATTATATGAAGGGAAACATGCTAATTTTGTAGTGAAAGATGATGCAAGTCTATACTTCAAGAGTAGACTATATGTACCAGTAGTAAAGGACATGATGAAGAAGTTATTACATAAAGCCTATAATATTGTGTTCAACATGCTTCCTGGGGGTAACAAGATGTACCAAGACTTGAAACAACATTACTAGTGGCTAGGAATGAAGCGTAATGTAGTGAACTATATGTCCAAGTGCTTGACTTGTCAACAGATGAAATCAAGTCTTGTTTGGCCTATTGAATCCTATCCTAATTCCATAATGGAAATGGGATAATATCACCATGGCTTTTTTTATAGGCCTACCCTTCATATAGAGAAAGCATGATTTAGTATGGGTTATAATGCAGAGATTCACCAAATTAGCTCACTTTATACTAGTCCGAATTGAAAATTCTATGGATCAATTAGCTGAGATGTATGTGAATGAGATTGTTTGGCTACATGAAGTGCCATTGTCAATTGTTTCTGACCGAGACCTATGATTTTGGAAAATTTTGCAAGTAGCTTTGGTTACTCAGCTAAGCTTTAGAATAGCCTTTCACCCACAAATGGATAGGCAATCTGTGAGAGTTATACAACTGCTAGAAGATAGGTGTAGAGCATGTGTTACCTTTCACCCACAAATGGATGGGTAATATGAGAGAGTTATACAACTGTTAGAAGATAGGTGTAGAGCATGTGTTATGGAATTTCTAGGCAGTTAGGATAGGTACATTTTGTTAATGGAATTTACCTACAATAATAGTTATTAGTCTAGTATAGGCATGGCAACATATGAAGCATTATATGGAAAAAAATGGAGAACCCCCAATATATTGGACCTAATTGGCTGGAAACAAGGTGATTGGGCCTGACAAAGTCAAAGACACAGAAGAGAAAGTAAGGGTTATTCAACAAATATTGAAGGCTAAAAATGATAGACAAGAAACATATACTGATTTGAAGAGGAAAGATATTGAATGTGACGTAGGTGACAAAGTTTTCTTGAAATTTTCACCTTGGAGAAAGGTGTTAAGATTCGGGAAAAAGGGAAAGCTTAGTCCGAGATTTATAGGTCCATATGAAGTCCTTAAAAGGATAAGACTAGTGGCATATAGGTTGGTTCTTCTTATGGAAATATCCAAGTTGCACGATATCTTCCATGTCTCAATGCTATGGAGATACCGATTGGATGATTGACATATGTTACTGGTACAAGAGATAAAGGTCCAACCAGATTTCTCTTATGAAGAGGTGAAGGAAATCATGGCTAGAGAAGTGATATTGTTAAGGAATGAGCAAATTCCTCTTAAAAAGGTGCTTTGGCAACATCTTGGAGTTGAAGAGGCAATTTGGCAACCGAAATTGATGATGAGAAGTTAGTACCTGCAGCTATTCAATATATATATGAATTTCGAGGGTGAAAATTTTTTTGAATGGGGGAGAAATTTAAGGCCCCAACATATACCCTAGGAGCATTATAGTATGTCCAGGGTGTATTAAGAAGTGAACATAAGGAACTAAGATTAAGCATAGTAAGGGATATAATGGTAATTAATTTAAAAACACAGGGGTAAATTGGCAATTCATTCAATTTGGCATAGACATGAGTAACTATATGTGAAATATGAACTAGAATGAAATCAATTGATGATGTTATATGCCAATGTGGGAATTAAAGGAAGAAGAAGGACCAAATGTGAAATTTGCCTAAAGTTAACATATGGTCCAATAGGATTGAAGCATGTGTGTGAGATTTCATGAAATAATAATATAAGAGAGGAGAGAGGGACGACGAATGTGGGGTTTTAATTCAAAAATTTCCTCTTCTCATTTCCTCTTGATTTCATCTTCTTAATCACATCATTTTGTATACGAAATCATGCTAATCCTAAGTAGAAATCAAGGTAAAAGTTAGTAGTTTTTCTTCTCATCTTCGTCTTTTCTTGCTTTTCTCTTGAAGAGCTGGAATTATAAGGTTAGAATTAGGATTGAGAAATGTATTTTTTGTGTTTCTAGTTGGTGAATCAAGCAAAGCTTAAGGGGAAGAGAAGGAAAAGTATTAGAAGAGTTAATTGACCAATTTCAAGGTTTGGGACTACACTTAATTTAATTTCTATTTGTGCATGTTTGAATGTGTACCAAGATTGATTTGGACATGGAATGGTTGCTGGAATAGTGTCTTTGTGTTACTTTGCATGGAATCAGTTGAATATGATAAGAGAGTAACATTTAGTTGAATTCTATCTAGGGTTCATTTGAACTAGTCCCATTGTTTTGGCCAAATTAGCCATAACTTAAGACATATCAAGAAGCATCTATAGAATAGATGCGGACCTAATTTTGGCAATATGACATTAGAATTTGAGATTGGAAATGGTGACCTGATGTTGCTCTTGTTTTGGAGCAGCTTGAGGTATTTGGTACATATATCATGATTTAGAAGTCCAAATGGCTTGATTTTTTATGTTATAGAAGATAGAGACATAGGGGAACAATTTTTTACAAGACAAGCCTAATTTGAATGTTTGATATATTAAAAATTACGGAGCAAGTCAAAATCATCGTGTCATTGACTTTTAGACTTACTTGTTTGCCCATTTTTAGACCCCTCGTGTGCTCAGCTCAAATTGCACTATTTTGAGCTTTTTGCTTCAAATATTTACCGAATCATATCCAAACCTTTTTGAATGTTTATGAAACTTTGCAAACACCTAGAAATCAATGAATATGACCTACCATATGTCAATTGGGTGACTAAACATTGAAATTTAAGAACATAATGCATGCTAAAGGAAATTTACATTTATATAGATGATTTATACATATTTATTGCTTATATGTGTATAGTATGACTATACAAGCTACATACTAATTTTATGAACATAATTAAGTACAACTTAACATGTTTTATATTTAAATGATGTATAGGAATTTATATACTAGAATTATGTAAATGCATATAGAAAAACAAAACATATATGAAATAAATCATACGAGTACATATGATTTGTATACTATTTTAATGGTGGTAAGTTATAACTTGCTTGTATTAACTTAAATACAAATTTTATGATAAGTATCGTATGATTTGTCAATATATTAATTATGAAATTGGCAAATAACTAAAGGAAAATGTTACAATGCCTACTTTATTATCTTGGTGGTGTATAGATAGGCATGCCTATAGGGTTACATTGTAGCTGCTACAATTTGACACCAATGGTCTCTTCATTTCAATAGTACAATGTTTCTGTAGTTTGATGCCATCAAGTATCTATAGCTCCATATTTTAGGGTATCTATAGTTTGATATCTTCGGATATTTATAGCTCCCGTTATCCACACCCACGGGAATGTGCAGGCCTAAAATAGAAAGTAAGTTAAATAGATATAAATAAGAGATAGAGCATGACAACATAAATAATCTGTGTTGATGAGCATTAAATATCAATATTTGGCTTATAAATGTCAATTTATGATGGATGAATAACATGTTGATGCATATTTACATTATGTACCTTGATTGATTATGCCATCATTATTTATGTGAGTTTATGATATCCATAAATGTGTGTGTGCTTGGCGGATCATTGCTATAAGTGGTTGTCCAAACTAAGTGTTTCCCCACTAAGCTTTCAAGCTGAGCATAGGTATTAATTTGTGCAGATCAAAGTAATAGGAGTGAGGCACAGGGATCATTTATAGGGACCAAGGCTAATCACTAGAAGTAAATGTACTTTTGGAATGTACCTTTTTGGTTAAAGATGATTGTATATGTAATGAAGAAGATTGTAATATTTCTTTTGGATTATCATATAAATGTAAAGATGTAATACTACTTTTAAGTGATAATGTTAAGTGATATGAAATTTTGTAATATGTATATGTACAACATTGAATAAACAAATGTGTTATGACAATTCCTATAAATGAATAGAAATATATGCCATGAATGTATGTACTAGAATTTGGATGTCATGTATGTGGCTAGTTATAAGTTTCGTATAGGGGGTGTTACAATAAATGTACATACAATGCATTTCACCTAAGGAACAAACAATATATAACAATCACCTTAATTTCTTCACAATCTTTAGAAAATTACATACTAAAACTAAAAAAGCTAAATAAAATGATATAAGGATCCTAAATTTGAAGACATGCATACCCGATTGAATGACTCCTTCATTGTCACAATGAATAGGCATAGTTTTCGCAATAAAAAACTATTTCATTCGGCCATTGTCACCACCTCCATTTTCATCTACGTTCTCTTTAAGGTTTAAGCAAGCTTGACACAACACATAGTGTATACAATCACACGTTCATCAAATGGCTTCTTAACAAAAAACAAGATACAGATAATAAAGAAAGACATCTAATTTGAATCATACTAAAAACCTTGAAGAAGAAGATCGAAAATTGAAGAAAAGTGGTAATTAGAATTTGGTGATTAGATTTGTTGTACATATATTTATTCTTCATCAATGATAATTATGTCAAATACCTCCCATCGGACCTCATTTTTGCCATCGGAAACTATCTGACACATTGACATTTTGCAAATTTATGTTAACAATTTTATTTTGAAAAGGTAATAGAAACAAAAATAGGTCATAAATATAATCAATGTAGAAGCAGAATGTGCAATTAAATAAGGAAACAAAAAATTATATGAAGTTATAAACAATTATCAAAATATTCACAAAAGAAGCAAATATTATCAAAACTTAATTTTTTAGCCAACCAAAAATCCCCTGTACAAGCACATTCTAAGTTTGCCACTCACCTTTAAAGATTAATAAAACCCAGGGCATATATCATAGATTAATAAGTGATCTAACATCTTTAAGAATAAAAGAATTCTTATTTGAATGTTCTTTTCACATCTAACACACTAATAATATTATTAATGGACATCAATAAGTCAGTATAACTGGTTGAAATTGAGTTTATAACCTACCCATATAAGAAAAGAAAGTTTCTATTACACATATAATGATTACTTCTAAAAATTGTCTATTCTAAACATAAGTTACAACCTACATAAATACACTACGAAATTATACAACATAGACCAGATTACTTTTTAAAGTCTTTTATCATAAAATCTAATAAGAAGATGCTTATCAATCAAGGTATCATTCACTACTTATCTTTGTGGTTATGATCAATCCATGAATTAATTTTAAATATACATATAAAAATAATGCATTAATTCTGACTAGAAACATCAGCAATAGAGAACATGTTAAACTTGAACTTATAACAATCAATTGAAATATTGTAAATTAAATGAAACAATGAGGTTAATACGGAGATTTAGGATAATCACTCACGTACAAAAATATCCCACTTCCCTACAAAATTTTGACATCAAATTGCCTTGATCCTGATATCAACATCATTATACAATTTTTTTCATTTATTTAATTTGGAAAGTTTATTTCATCATTGTAGCAATGTTAACTTTGTCTATTAACTTAGACAATTAGATAAAAAATTACATGAAAAATAGACATACAAGTAGAGACAACCAAGGATTACACTTAGCTAGATGAAGTCTAATACACTATCTATAGGTATTATGGAAATGAATTATTTGGAAAACCAAAAACCCCTGTGGAGTTGAAGACATCGGCAACACAGAAGAAGATGCACACTAGAGATGAAGACGGATATTAGAGGGGAAGACCAAGCTGGGAACTCGGGCAATGTAGCTAATAAAAATTTAATCGTAGCTAGGAAGAGGAAGACAAGATGAAAATGATGATTTTGTCCTATCTTTAGGTAATTAAGTTTTTGATTTGATAAAACGAAGTGGTTTTAGCTTCACCTTTGGTGACGAATAGAAAAACCGTCTTGAAAAGGACAAACTTTCTTAAGGATTTTTAAAAACCGTCAGCAAAAGAGGAAACACTTATGCGACAAAAGTATTAATTACAGTTATCATCTATTCATTCATATATCATTATATTAAGTACCATATATAATTATATTAATTATAGTATATTTTAAAAATAATTGCAAAAATAGTAAAAAATAAAAATCAACATTAAATATTAATATCAAATTCATAAAAATCAAATTTAATATTATTGATAGTATTGTAAATCTAAACGTGTTGGACCAATGGTGGTTTACAAATTAAATTCCTTTATGT